>JADRCD010217743.1:3309-78449 GCA_019843815.1 Montemys delectorum | reverse complement strand
ACACACACACACACACACACACACACTTTTTTCGGGAAAACACTGAATATTTGTCAGACTGTAAGATTTTGAACTCTCTCACCATCCCCATTTCCCTTCCTAGCGACTTCCCTAGGTTTTGTTGGCTTCAATAAAGTCCCACTCTGGAAGCCAGGCCAGCCTGGTACTCACTACCCTCCTTCTGAGTACTGGGAAGACAAGCATGTGCTACCCTGTCTGGACAAGATTTTAAAAATTAATTTAAACCGGTCTTCACACACCTATAGGGCCAGCCTCTCTGAAGGCTAAAGCAGAAGGGCCACCTGGGTTAGCAGTTCAAGGTCAGCCTAGGCTACTTAAAACATTGATTTAGGGCTGGTGAGATGGCTCAGTGGTCAAGAGCACTGACAGCTCTTCCTGAAAGTCCTAAGTTCAAATCTCAGCAACCACCCATGATGAGATCTGATGCCCTCTTCTGGAGTGTCTGAGGACAGCTACAGTGTACTTACATATAATAAATAAATAAATCTTTAAAAAAAAAAACTTTGATTTAAAGAAGGGGAAATCATCTCATTAGCCTAGAAAGCCTAGGTAATAGGTAATAGGTACTTTCCAATGTATTCCATTCCCTCTAGTATGTAATGCCTGGCCTGACTGGCCCTGCTTCAGACTGACTTTTATTCTATATAGTTGATGTTACACATTCAGCTGGAAAAGTATCAAAATAATAACAACTTCACAACTGCCAGATAACTGCAAAATACAGCGCATGCGCAGAGGCCTGGGCGCCTTCCCCAACTCTGTAGCAAAACGAAATACAAAGGTTGCTTCAGAAATCTTAAATTTTGTTTTTTAATATTATAGGGGAGGAAAGGGAGATAGGAGAGGAAGAGAGAGGGTGAGCAGAGCATGAGAGGTGGGGGGACCCACGCACGCCACAGAGTGTGTGTGCAAGGGTCACGAGATGAGAGTCAGAGTCAGTTCTACTGTGGGTTCTGGGGATCAGACTCAGATCAGGCTGGCACAGCAAGCCACTTGACCCACTGGCCCACCTCACCAGCCCTCATTTGGAATTTATGTGCTTTTCGTTATACCATTAAATAAAATGAATAGTAAAGTCTGCCCCAAGCTTTTCATTCATTGGCACCATTTCTGTGCACGTATTTTTAAAGATTTTTTTTTAATTATCATACATGGGGTGGGGGAGTATGTACACACAGGAGTGCAGGAGCCTATGGAGGCCAGAGGCATCTGATCTTCCTGGAGCTGGAGGTCCAGGCGATTGTGAGCTAGACAGTGTGGGTGGTGGGAACAGAACTTGGGTCCTCTGCAAGACCAGTATATGCTCTTATCTCTTAAGCCATCTCTTCATGCTCGAGCCTTACATGCCTATATTTTTATTAATACCTAGCAATCCCTTCTCCAGCTATCACCTCTGCTTCCTAATCTCTCTTCATTCAGCTTTGTACTTATAGAGATACTCACATTGCACCCACTTCTACTCCCTCCCGCCCCTCCAATCAGCTATTTTTATGCTCTGAGCTTAAACTCAAGAAAATGTAAATCCTCCTTAAGTGACACCTGAGAGTCCAGCATGCTTAGCACAAAAGAGGCAGGAGTGTTAATAGCCACAGCAGCCGTTTCCTCTTAGAGCTAATGGGCAAGCTGAAGGCACTAAAACAAAATTTTTTTTTTAATTTTAAAAGAAAAAAAAAATTCCAACACAAGACAGGGAGGACTTGTATCCTCAGAACAAACTTAGAAAACAATGAAAGACCAAAAGCAAAAAGAATTAACAGTTTTGCCCCAAGGATGCATCTAGTACATACTTCGAGCCTCACATGCCTATATTTTTAATACCTAGCAATCCCTTCTCAGCTATCACCTCTGATTCCTAATCTCTCTCTTCATCTCAGTTTTATATTTATAGAGACACTCACATTGCACCCACTTCTACTCCCTCCTGCACCTGCCAATCATCTGTGTTGGAATTTTTCCTCATACTGTCCACTTAAAAACATTTTGTTGATACACAGCTCTTTTTCATAACGATAACCTAAATGAAATGCAATACTCAAACATCATCTTAAAACCAAATGGTAGAGAGGAGTCAAAGTCCAGAGCAGAAGCACATTTCCCACACACCTGTCTTGTGGCTCAGCTGCACACCTGTGCTGCACTGTCCATGTCATGTCACAGGCTGTGCAGAGTCATCATCATAACCACCCTGCATGGGCCACACGGATTGAAATGAACCTAATGGCTTACTTGAAAGTTATTAGAAGAATATTAACGAGGAAGCTGAAGAGATGGCTCGGAGGTTAAGAGCACTTGTTGCTCTTGCAGAGGACCCAGGTTCAGCTCCCAGCACCCACACTGGGCAGCTGCAAACCATCTGTAACTCAAGTTCCTGGGAGTCTAACACCCTCTTCTGGCTTCCATAGCCATGTGCATGTGGTACACATACAGACAAGCACACACACACACACATACACACAAAATACAAATAAATACTTTTAAAAGTTTGTAAGGGCTGGAGAGACGCCTCATCAGTTAAGAACACTGGCTGCTCTTCCAGAGGACCTGGGTTGGATTCCTAGCACCTACATGGTAGCTCACAAACACCTGTAACTCAAGGTCCGGGGATCCAATGCTCCCTTCTTGCTTTTGAGGGTTCTAGGCACATACATGGTAAACATACATACATATAGGCAAACACTCCTATATGTAAAATGAAAATAATATAAATCCTAAAAGAAAAAATTAAGTAGCGGTCTTTCCTTCAAAACATTAAAAAGACACCCAAGGCTACACAGAGAAACCTTGCCTTGAGGGGGGAAAAAGTTATTAATAGCTGGACTATCTGAAGATAGCTTTACTGTCTTCATTTTATCTCCAATATCCACTCAGTATTTACTACATGTTGATTAATAAATGTTATGTCAGGATCTCAGTAACGTCTGGTCAAGTCAACTACAAACACTTCAAGATTTCATACTTAAAAATGCAGCTTGCCAAGCTGCTAAATATTCAGTCTATACATAAAAATCAACATTGTAAGAACTGAAGCGTAAGCAAATCTCCAGGCTCAGAAGGAACTTACAGGATATCTAACAAGTAGGCAGCGTTAGAATCGTGAGCAGCTCTCAGT
The DNA here is from genome assembly GCA_019843815.1 of Montemys delectorum. NCBI lineage: Eukaryota > Metazoa > Chordata > Mammalia > Rodentia > Muridae > Montemys > Montemys delectorum. The sequence goes on along the minus strand of JADRCD010217743.1, from coordinate 75,319 downwards.
CACTGGCCCTGGTGTGATACACACTCCAGGCCATCGGGGATTTCTCTTAACCAATGATGCTTGGTAGAAAGGAGTAGCAAAAGAAAATGTGGAAGTACAAAAGGCTTTAAATAGATCCCATTCGAACTGCAAAACCCCCAATCTGCTTTCTGGTTCGTGCTCACCCAGCATAAACCATTACCCTAACCAAGAACTCAGTATTAACACACAGAAATGAGCACTCCTTGGCAACACCCTCGCCAGCCACACTTCCTTAGCCTCTGAATGAACACTCCCAGGTTAAGGTACTTAATGAATACTATACAAAACCCAAAATACAGTTATAACCATAAAGGCCCAAAGCTGTTTTAAACTGTTCATTGTCCTGTGAACTAGTCTAGAGAAGTCATGTTAACGTCAGGATATTTGCTCATGTTTAACAACTGCATTTCCTTGAAAGATGGTATATGGTATAGTGGGCTAGGGAGATGACTCCATTCATAAATTGCTTGCCTGTCAGTGAGAACCTAAATTCAGTCTCTAGAAACCATGTAATATGGAACCAGAATTCTCCCCTATGATTTCCAATAATTGGTCATATTTCAGTCCATAGAAACTAATTCTTCTTCAATTTGAAATCCCAGCTAGTGTGTGTGTGTGTGTGTGTGTGTGTGTGTGTGTGTACACGCGCACACATGCATGTGCGTGTGCATGTGTGTGTTTAGTTTGCTTTTTGTTTTGTTTGGGTTTTGGGTTGGTGTTTTGGTGTTTTGGTGGTGGTGGTGGTAGTTTTTTTGTTTTTGTTTTTGAGACAGGGTCTCTCTGAAATCCTCCTGGCTGTCCTGGAAACTTGCTATATAGACCCGGCTGGCCTCTAACTCACAAAGATCCCCACCTGCCTCTGCCCCCACAGACAGCCTCCAGCTGATAGTTTAAAACACCCTACCTAATCCCATCCAGTCTTCTCTTTTCCACATGATGAGCCCCAGTTCCTTTAATGGATCAGAAGGCTGTAAACAATATAATGAAGGCCTGACCACAGTACTGATGAAGGAATAGAAACGGGATGCCAACAGAAAGCTCAAACAGTAGAACTGACAGTACAGCGAGAATGGGTCATAAAGGGATGCACACATAAGACAGAGTCCTAAATAACACAAAAATCTGACAACTAGAAGGACAATGGTCATACAGAAATAAGAAACCAAGCGGAGAAAGCTAAGCTCAAAACAAGATATAGTGAGGGGCTGGGGATGTGGCTCAATGGTTAGGAGCACTGGCTGCTCTTGCAAAGGACCCAGCTCACGACCATCTATAACTCTAATCCCAGGAATCCAACACCATATTCTGGCCTCCTAATATGGGCCACACTTTTTGCTGGAGACCCATATAAGGACATTGAAAGAAGGAAGGCTCTCTCTCTGCTTCGCCTGCTTGCCTTGTGGGACTAAGCAACTGCTGGATCCTTGGACTTCCATTTACAGCTGCTGCCAACTGTTGTTGGGAGTTGATTGTTGGGAGTTGGACTACAAAGTGTAAGTCATCAATAAATCCCTTTACTACATAGAGACTACCATAAATTCTGTTAAAAAGTGTGCACAGATTAACATGCAGGAAAAACTCATTCATTCATAGATAGATAGATAGATAGATAGATAGATAGATAGATAGATAGATGATAGATAAAATTTTTATATGAAATGGACAGTTTGAAATTTGTAAGAAATATGGATAAACTCCCAAGTCACCTTTCATTGGTCACTTTTAGCAAGAAAAACTACACAGGTGTTGAGGGCAGTAACTATATACCATTTAAACACAAATATCTGCTCATTCACCAAATAATTTGAGAAGCAAAGCACTAAGGGGATAATTCAAGCCATGAAACTCAGCTCCTGCCTTTACCTACCTTATATACTAAAGGCACAGCACTGGATGGTCATGTATCACACAGAGACAAAAAGCATGACAGCACATAAATATTTCCCCTTTGCAGTGAGAACATCATACACAAACAGTATCATAGAACAAACACAGTTACAACTGCACTGTTAAGATACAATGGCCAAAGGCATACAAACGCATCTTTCTATTCTGAAAATAATGCAGGAAAACACTAGGCATAACACTCAGGAGTGTGTTAGTATCCTCAACAATTGCATCCATTGTTAAACAGTGATGCCTGAATTGTGTCATTTCTCCAAAGAAAAACATTGTTTCAATCACTTTGCTTTACAAATGTTGGGTTTTTTAATGATTCTTAATTTTAAATAATATTGCAGCAATTATGAAATATACCAAGTTTGAGTCCTTACAAAGGTAAAAACAACTATAAACTACATGTTCTTCACTGAAAATAACTGCTCCTAGATTCTCTGTGACTGCATACTACGAAAAAGTTTACATTATAACATCTACCTTAGTAGCTTTATAGATGACTAATTTTATAATCTATTTAAAAGTAGTTTACTAGATACTTATTTTAAATTGATAATATAACTTTGAATATAATACCTTTAGTAGAACATAGTCTAGGATCATAAAATGGCATAGTAACCTTTATTTCCTAGATGTGTTGTTGGGCACAATGATGAGCTAGTAATCTTAAAACCTTACATGTGTATGTTACAGAATAGAATGGATAAGTAGATATGTTGATATGGTTGAGAAGCCCAGTCCTCCCTATGGCAAAATAATAATAACATATATATAATATATACATATTTATACACACACACACTGGAGAAGTGAAGAGAACTCTTCAATGATGAACTTGAGCAGAAGGTACTCACTCTATGAACCCATGGTTTCTGTTTAAAAGAGTAGAGATGGGTGGCTATGTAGGACCTATTTAAAAGGCTTAGAAACAAAAATACCAGTAGCATATTCAACATGCAGAACTTGGTTTCTAAGTATCCACTCACAGTAAATAGTCCAAGACTTTATGGTTAAATAGCTGATTCTAGAATTCCAGCAGAGATTGGACCAGATGAGCACGGAACATCTTATAGTGCAAAAGTGTAACAAAATACTCAACAACCAATAAGAACGTATCCAAAGGAAATGGGAACGAGCTTGGAAGCTGCCAATGACCGCATCTGAGATAACTTATTAACAAAACAGACAAAACAAAACTGACAAAAAGATGGTGGGGCTAGAGAGGTGGCTCCGTGGTTAAGAAAGCACTGGCTGCTCTTCCAGACGACCCAGACTCCCAGCATCCACATGGTGGCCCTCAACCATCTGTGACTCCAGTGTCAGGAGTTACACCTGACACTAGACCTGACACCCTGTTCTGGCCTCAGAGGACACTGCGTACACATAGTGCATAGACATACATGCAAATAAAGCAATCATTTTTAAAAATCTAAAAAAAAATAGAATGATGGTAACAGATTATAATGCACAGCAAAAATTGTTTCAAGAATTCTTAAATCATGGAGGAAAGTCAAGGCAGCAGCTGAAGGCAGGTGGGAACTAAACCAGGAGGTGGGAACTAAAGCAGAAATCATGAACGCCAATCAGTGGCTTGCTTCTCTACACACCACACAAATACCTGCCCAACAGTAGCACTACCCAGTGGGGTGGGTTCTCCCACATGAATTATCATTCAAGGAAACCTCCTACCCATGCCCAAAGGTCAGTGGAAGGAAATCCCTCAGCTGAGTTTTCCTCCTCCCAGGTGACAAGAAAACTAACCAGGACTCCCAAAACCTAACTTGTAGGAAATGATCAATCTTATCAATTCTGTGAGGTACTCTGCAAAAATAATTGGTTTGTACTCAAAAATATATATATCAACTGCCTTTAAAGATAAGGACAGAAGGGAAGGAGGGAGGGAGTAGGAGAGCGGGAGGAGATGTTCTCTGTAAAAGAAAAGAGGGAGGGGTGGGGAGAAGCTAACGGAAGAGAAGCTGCCCACATGCACAGGGCCAGATGCTCTAGGTCTGAGTTCCAGCACTGCAAAGAGAAGGGTAAAGAGAAAAGAAAACAGAAATATGACAACCCAATATATTCTTATTATTTATTATTTTTAAGCTATGGTAATATTGTTGTCTTGTTTGGGAAAATCAGGCTTTTGAATATCAATGATGCAATAGATAGCATTAAGGTTAGGGTGTTATGGTATACTAATGGTGGCTGGGTTGCAAGAAAATGACCTAATTATTAAATCTGCATGAGGAAGTGCTTTGGAGGGATGTATCGTCATGGTGTCATCTTACTTCCTAATAGCCCAATAAGAAAGAAGCGTCTAGGTACCTGTAAATGCTGAAAACACATCCACAATAACAAAGCTCAAATGAGGGATAGTGTTAACAGCTAGCAACCTGAGCCTGGGCTTCGAGGAAAGGTAGAAACTAGGCTGACCGGAGAGCAGCTTAACTACTTCCTCCTCTACCCATGAGGGCTCCCAGGAATGACATATTCTCACACTTGGTAAGTAATCACAAACTAGTTGGACACTTGCCTGAGAACCCTGCGCTAAGTCATCTCAGGACCATAATGAACAGAAAAGGCTAGGTTAGATTCCGTTTTCTCCAAAGCCAAATACAACTACCAAGCAATACAACTAAAGCCCTGTCACCGAAGTCACGTGATCTCAGGATATACCCCCTAATGTCACCGAAACTGCACCAGGGACGCTGGAGAGCCTGGGCACACAGTATCTCTCCGGACCCTTATGCCAAGGATAAGGCCAGCTTTCCTGTTCTCAGTGTCTCCGCTGTTCTGCACAACTCTGTGTGGCTGTGCTCTAGTGCACAGCAAGACACGCTGAATTCAACTATACTGACTCCAAAGCCCAAGTACTTTGTCATATGTCATACTGTGAAATATGAAAGCTAAACTGACTAGACTGACTCAGTACCCACCAAAAGCACACAATTGAGAGGTTCTGAAGGAAAAAGACATGTCTGTATTGTTCTATGTACATGTGTATGCATATATGAGCCAAGTAAGTGAAGTTAGAATTTAGCCAGATGCCCTATTTACTGTCAAATAATATCTCAAACCAAATTTAAAAAAAAAAGTTATTTAATAAGGTACCACTCGGTGTCTTAGTTAGGATTACATTGCTGTGAAGAGATACCATCACCACTGCCACTCTTTTTAACAAAAAAATTTCTTGGGGGGGGGGGGGGGGGGGCTGACTGCTCTTCCAGAGGTCCCGAGTTCAATTCCCAGCAACCACATGGTGGCTCACAACCCTCTGTAATGAGATCTGATGCCCTCTTCTGGTGTGTCTGAAGACAGCTACAGTATACGTATATATAATAAATAAGTCTTTTTTAAAAAATATTTCTTTGGGGATGACTTATGTTTTCAGAGGTTTGGTCCATTATTGTCACGGTGGGAAGCATGGTGACACACAGGCAGACATGGTGCTGGAGAGGTAGCTGAGAGTTCTACAGGTGGACCCACAGGCAGAGAGAGAAAGGTCAGGCCAGGCCAGGTTTGAGCATTTGAAACCATGTGTCCTAATCCTTTCAAATAATGCCACTCCCTCTAAGCCTGCAGAGGGTGTGGGGGAGGCTGATACATTCAAGCTCACACTCCTGTAAATGGATTTAGTATGTCACATGCAGATTCAAAACAGATGCCAATGCATTTCCAAGTGCTTTCACCTACAGCCCTACCCTCTTGCATTCAAAGATAAAAGATACCAAAAGAATCTGAATGATATTCCATTATTCAAATATACTAAACTCAGGAGGCAGAGGCGGGCCGATCTCTATGGGCTTGGGGCCATTCTAGTTTACACAATAAGTTCTAGGACTTGCTATATAGTGAGATAATGAGACAACGTCTTACAGACACAGACACGCACGCACACACACACACACACACACACACACCACAAGCAATGACACACAAGAATAAATTTAACTAAAAAAATAAATCTAGCTGGGCGGTGGTGGCACACACCTGTAATCCCAGCACTTGGGAGGCAGAGGCAGGCAGATTTCTGAGTTCGAGGCCAGCCTGGTCTACAGAGTGAGTTCCAGGACAGCCAGGGCTATACAGGGAAACCTTGTCTCGAAAAACCAAAATCTATAATAATATCACTGCACCACAATAAAAATACTAAAAACAAAGGTGTATGCCTAGAAGCCTGATCTTTCACTGATCTCTATCTCAAGGAATGCACCATTGTCCATCGTCACAAGACGTTTGTCTTAGAACTAACTGCCTAGGGGTAGTCAGTGACATCTCCCTCACCTTTCACATCCATTGGCTTCTGCCTTGACTACCCTTCTCCAGATAGTCTCATCCCACATGTAGCCTATTCTGACTCTCTCCTTACTGGCCTCTCCCATCTTCAGTCTAAGTTACCTCAGAATAAAGAGCATCAAGTCCTTTTGTAGAGCATTTGACACAGCGGTAACTTCAAATTTGATTATGTGATGTATGCTTGCCTTCTGTATTACATAGACAATTTGATTGTGATAGACTATTTTACTCGCTGTGCTGGCCTAGTTTTATGTCAACTTGACACAAGCTAGAGTTATCTGAAAGGAGGGAACCTCAATTGAGAAGATGCCTTTATAAGGCATCCAGCTAAAGGGCATTTTCTTAATTAGTGACTGATGGGGGAGGCCCAAGCCCACTGTGGGTGGTGCCATCCCTAGGTTAGTGGTCCTTGGTTCTACAAGGAAGCGGACTGAATAAGGCATGATGAGCGTCGCAGTAAGCAGCACTCTTTCATGGCCTCTGCATCAGTTCCTGCCTCCAGGTTCTGTTAATGATGGATCACAATGCAGAAGTGTAAGTTAAATAAGCCCTTTTCTCTCCAACTTGCTTCTGGTCATGGTGTTTTATCACAGCAACAGAAACCCAAACTAGGACACTCACTACACTGTGATCTAGAAGAATGCCTAGTTAACAAATAAAAGTTATATGTGAGATAAAGACAACAAATGGGTTCATAAATAGTCCTAAAAACAAAAATAAAGTGGTTATAAGGCTCACTTTCCAACATAAGGAATATCTAATGACATAAATTCTGGTAACAGAATTTTGCAACTTAACTCTGAAACCAAAACATATCATATAATTGACCATCCTAGCCTGTTTAATTGATGGTAACTCACAAAATAGTAAATTTTGAAAATTATATAAGTCCTATAGTTTGACTAAAAACACGTGAATCTGCAAGCCGCCTACCTGGTCTACTTCTTCAAACCTGACAACCAGCCATCCTGGTCTCTAGGCTGCTAGCCCATCCCCACAATTCAAACCCATGGTACAGGTCCTCCCCACCAGCAGCTCTTAGCCCATCCCCACAATTCAAACTCATGGTACAGGTCCTCCCCACCAGCAGCTCGAAGATTCCTTCCATTCCCGAGGTAATCACTTAGGAACTATGCAGCTCAGCCCTTCACATCTGAGCTCTTGCCACTGCTTCACTAAAAGTGTTTTCCTTGAGTGCAGGCATTGTGTACCTGCTAAGTGCATGACAACTGACAACGCAAAGCAGCCCATGGTGTCTTTCCAATCTCTAGCCTCTACAATTCAGCTTTAGAGATCTGTTCACATAATGCTTCCACCTGCAAGCACTTTCCTCATACCTTTTACTTAACGCAATCTCTGGCCATTACTTAAGATACAGATGAAATCTCATCACAGGACGGTAGATGACAGATAGATGATAAATACATAGATAGAAGGATACATAGATGTTAAATATGGATGAATAGATATCAGATCGATAGATGGAAATATTAACAGAAAGATAGAAATGAATCGATATAAAATGGCCCCTTAGCACATATTTGCTGAACTGTTGCTCTTTATGCATCCCAAGATAAAGAACAAATCTTCGCAGCTTTGGTGCATGGAGAATCGTCAAAAAGACCTGGACTTGGGGCTGGAGAGATGGCTCAGTGACTAAAAGAGCACTGACTGCTCTTCCGGAGTTCCTGAGTTCAATTCCCAGCAACCACATGGTGGCTCACAACCATCTGTAATGGGATCTGATGCCCTCTTCTGGTGTGTCTGAAGACAGCTATAGTGTACTCATATTTATTTTTAAAAAGGAAAAAGAGAAAGAACTAGACTTAAACTCTTTGAGCTTTAGTTTTTCCATTTGCAAAACATCGATAATAATAGCTTACTGAGTTCATATAACGTGGAGGTAATGCTCTGAAATTCTACAGTACAAAGATGAGTCATGGAGGCGAGGTGGTCTGACCAATGCTGTCAGCACGTCATTAAATAGCAAGAATCTAATAACTGCCTAGAAAGTGACTAAAATCTCAGGAAAAAGTCAACTTGAAAATCAAAACTCTCAGGAAAATATATTTAAAAATTATGTAGTTATGTAGCTTCTTTTCTAATAAAAAATTTTATCAATAAATGAATTCTGAAAATGAATGTGTTGGGTTTTGTTTGTGGAGGTCATTTTTGTTTGTTTGGTGGCTTAGGGTTTGTCTTGTTATGTTTGGAGACAGAGTTTCACTCTATGGCCCAAGCTGACCTAGAACAAACTATGTACCCCAGCCTGGCCTCAAACTCATAGAACTCCTCCTGCATGAGCCTCCTGAGAGCTGGAATTACAGGCATGCACCAATTCTAAAATACTATATGTTTATAATCATAAACATAACTGAAAGTATTTCAGATTGATTAAAAATAATCCCAACTCAGAAGAATATGTTTTAATTTAATTGATAGTTATGGATTGTATCACTTAAAGAAGAATGGCACTGGACACAGGCCTGTAAACCCAGCACTCTGGACACTGAGGTGGGAAGACAGAGTTGGAGTCAGCCGAGGTTGCATGGTTAGACACTTTTAAAACAAAACAAAGCAGTATTAGAAACACTGTAACACAATAATTAGAAGGGCAGCTGCGAAAGTCACTTAAATTACAGGGTTCCCAGAAAATAAGACACAAAATATCTCTGTCTACAACATTAGCAACTAGTAATACAAAAGTGTTGACCAATGCTATCAGACTACTAAGAACAAAGCTTCAAAAATGAGTTTCACAAAACATTTTTCAATGTATTTATGTCTGGGCTAAAGAGTTGGCTCAGCAGTCACCAGCACTGGCTATTCTTGTAGATTGCCTTGGTTCGATTCCCAGCACCCACAAGGTAGCCCAAAATCACCTGCAACTCCAGTTCCTAGAGATCAGATGCCCTCTTCTGACTCAGGGGGCACCAGGCATACACATGTGAACAGACATATGTATAGAAAAACAGTCACATAACAAAATATTCATTTTAAAAATATATATATGCATCCCATTTATAGAAAAAGCATCAATTAAGTGGTCTGTAAACTCATTTTACTAACGTATACAATCCCTCAAATTGCTCAGTTTTTAACTTCAGTTCTCAAATTCTTACGGCAGGTGAACCAGTCAATTAGTCTGACACTAGACTAATTGGGACTCTTCCCTGTTTGGAAAAATAAAAGCTTTATAACTTGAAACTCAGAAAATACATTTCAAAGCCTTTCCAATCCCTCTGGGCACTTCCAAAGACTCATAATCTAATTAAAAACCACAAACAGCAGGCAGAAAAGATAACTCCTTTGTGTCTATCTGCTATCAGCTGACACAAAATCAATTCCAAATTCCCAAGGGAATGTAAGGTCAGAAAAGGTAAACAAACCGAAGGAAATCTTCACCTAACTAATTCAAATATTAAAAAGCCATAAAACAGCCGGGCAGTGGTGGCGCATGCCTTTAATCCCAGCACTTGGGAGGTAGAGGCCAATCTGTTCTACAGAGTGAGTTCCAGGACAGCCAGGGCTACACAGAGAAACCCTGTCTCGAAAAACAAAACAAAACAGAAAGCCATAAAGCAATATATTCTTAGCTCCGAGGTCACAATGAACCCCATGTGGAAAAGATAGATAGATAGATAGATAGATAGATAGATAGATAGATAGATAGATAGATATAGATATATGTCAAAAACCCTGAGAAATATAAACTCAAGCAGAGTCATGCTGAGCTGACCCCAGAGACATCAGGTCATTGCACGGAAGATTGTATTCTGACTTCAATAACCCTCAGATGCGGGTGGGCACGTGAGAATGAGCAAAAGCCGGTCGGTCTATGAAGTCAGCATGATTAACACAGCCAGGGTATATAGTGCTACAGATTGCCGTTACAAACAACCCAAAGGGGCAGCGAGGCTACAGATGGGCAGATTGAGATCCAACATTTCCCACACATACACTTTTTTGTTTTAAATAAAGAGAAACTGGGCAGTGAAGAACAGTGTCACAGGAAGAGTCAATGGGATAAGGCAGCTAGGGAGAAACCTCTCCTGGTCAAGAAGGAAAGAACAGCCGGCCACTAGGAAGGCTTACAGTTCAAAGGGCTAGGAGGAGATAGAAGATAACCCGCAGGAGGAAGCAGAATCAAGAGAAGCTCCGAAACCCTCCAGGAACCCAGACGGTTGGCCACGGGTCTGCACCAAGGGCAGGGCCCCCCAGAACCGGCCATTCGTAGACTACAAACACCAAGCTCCAACCTTCTCCACTCCGCCAGCCTCAAGCCGACCCCTCGGAGACACAGGACTGGATAACTGTACAGCCGCGCAGGACTCCCCTCACCAGGACGCGCTTCGGCTCCAGCAGCCGCTCGGAACAGCGCGTACGCACCGCAGGACGTGCGACACGCGGCCCTGCGCGGCCACCGTAGCAGAGGACACCGACGCCTCCGCAGGCCGCGGTCCGGCAGGAAACCCTGTCTGAGACCCTAAGCTCCCGGGCTGCCAGCCGGGAGCCTAGAGCGGTGCATTTGTGAGCCACAGGCCCGTGTTAGAATTACAGCTGCCCCTCGTAGCTGTAACTACTGGACTTCAGCTACCGGCCGCCACGCACCGGGAGCGTCTGCGGTCTCGGGACTACAAGATCCAGCATGCACAGAGCTCTGGGTCCTTAAGACCCAACCCATTCGTATTAAAATACTAACAGTCTTGTCTACTCCAAGGCGAGCTGTGGTATGGGGTATTGATTACATCCTGGTGGGGCATCTAGGGACGTGTGCATTCACTTTTCACATTCAGACAGATTCTTATCAAGAATTGTAGTACAAGACCTGCCTTTTTAAAAATGCGGAGAGAAATACTAAATGATGTCAACATGTAATTCTATTAATACATTGTTTTCAGCAGACTGCTGGTAAAATGCATAGGAAATAAGAGCAGAAACTACAAGGGAAAAAAATCAACAATCTCTGCTACAGGACAGTTAAACAGCAAGAGAATGAAAGCCTTCTGGAATACAAAATATGTTCTTTGAATTTTAACTGTTTCACGATTAGAATTGGGTGGTGTTTTGTTTGAAGATAGGGACTATACGGCCAGACTGACCTAGAAGTCATTATCTTTTCTCAGCTCTCTAGTGTTGGAATAAGAGACCTGTGCTATAATACTGGGAAAATTATTTCATGTTATTCTCACAAAAATAGTTGCCTAGAATTACTAGTGCAACGTATTCACCAGCCACGTGAGACAGCCAAGCAATCCGCGCTGGAGTAGAACGAGGCAACCAGAGGGGCGTCCTTAGCATAGAGAACAAAGTATCTGTTCCTGTGTATGCTTGGACAGTTTGTTTCATATTTTGAAATGTAGAACCCTGTCTGGTGACTTAGAGAGGAGATCACACAGATCTCACAAGCTATCCCCAGCCTTTCCATAACTTCTCTAAGGACTTGTATGAGGCTCCTCTAAGAAACAGGACTGATAGGATGAGGATATATTAGAAGAAGATGTATTAGACTTGCTTACAGGATGTGGTCCAAGTAGTTCAACAATGACCGCCTCGCATCGGAAAGGCCGAGACTCTGGTAGTTGCTTGGTCCACGAGGCTACAGGTCTCAGAAATCCCAGTCTGGCACTGGGATCCTGGAAGATTCCTGGAGCACTATCTTCACTTCAAATCCAAAGAAGTTGGATTTAGTGCTGGCAGCAACAGGATAAATGAACTTGCCAGCAAAGGTGGGGCAAATGGACATAGAACAGCTTCTTTCCTTTTTATTTGGGCTGCTACTAAAAAATCAAGGTCTAAATTTAGGGTGGGTCTTTCTACTTCAACTAATCTGATTAAGAAAACTCCTCACTACAGTGCCCAGCAGCTTTGGTCTGAATTAATTCTAGATGTAGTCAAATTGATCATCAAGATTTACCATCACACATGTACTACTGGAATGACTGTATCTTAATTTTTGTCATACTGTATTAACAAACCATGAGAACAAGGGTTTGGACTTATACTCTAACTACAGAAAATGATGGTATATTATATGTATACCACAAGCAGAGGCTTTCTGCAGATTTATGGTAAAACAAACTTTAATTGATTAGAAAAAGAAAGGAGAATGCCTTACATTTTTACAGTCTCACACAGGAATCACAGGGACCTTCTATTCTCTAACATTGGCAAGGAATCCACCACCATATAAACCGCTTTCCAACTCCAGTGTGCTAAATTATGCAGTACTAGCAAGTAAATATTTAAAATCTATGATCATGGAAAAGAGTCTGCTGCTTTTTATACTCGTGCACCAAACTGGAGTTGCAGTGGGAGAGAACATTTCCAGTAGTGACTGGGTGGGAATGCCGATGAACTATAGTTAGGAGGAATGGGATTCACTGGTGTTTGTGGTAGATAAACACTAAGTTATAGAGATATTAAGGAAGCTTTTGAATTACGCTGCACTTCTGGTAGGCATAGTTCTAAAACAGTTTTAATATTCAATTGTGTAAAGGAACACAGAGGAGGGATTTAAAAGGACATACTTTATGTCACAGACTTACTACTTTTTTGAGCTTCTTAGAGCTCCCAGCAGTAGTCTCTCCTGTAAATGTATCTTTGTCTACTTCAGCCAGTTGCCATGTACACAAGAGTCAAAACTGGACAGGCTGCACATTTCAACAGATTAGGGACAAAGCACTTATTAGCTGTTCCTGGAGCAGGGGTAGATTTGATAATTAAGAGATAATTAGAAGAAATGTCAAGGGGAAAGGACAGAGTAGAGAGCTTCAGCTTTTACAAGGTAAAAAAAAAAAATGCATATAATCTTGACTGCACAATCACTTAAACATTTGTTAAATTGTATTCATTTATTAGCTGATCTACCTTCTAAAAGGCAAGAACTGCCTTTTGAACCTGTCTGTTCTTCAGACTCCAAACGCTATATTTTGTACAAACAAAAAAATTCTCAGAGTTTCTTAGTGTGCACAGTGATGCCAGAGGCTCTACAGCATCCTTCTCACTAATAATGTTAACTCTTGTTAATGTGTGGGGTTTGTTATTGTTTTGTTTAGGGACAGGGTTTCATGCAGCACAGGATAATCTCTGTCTTAGTGTTCCATTACTGTGTAGAGGTACTATGCCCAAGGCAAGAAATTATTTAGGGCTGGCTTACAGTCTCAGAGATTCAGTCCATTTTCATCATGGCCAGGAGCATGGCAGCGTACCTGCAGACAAGGTGCTGCTGGAGAAGGAGCTGAGAGTTCTACATCTTGATCCAAAGGCAGACAGAAGGAAACTCTTCTTCTGCAAGCAGCCAGGAGGAGGGTCTCTGCTGTGGATTGCTGTTTGTATTTTCTGCTCCCTCCAGAGGAGTGCCGGGATGAGGAATAGATCACTTACTCAGGTAATTCCAGGTGAAATCTTAATTGGTCAAATAAAGACTAGAGCCTGTGATTGGGCAGTGGAAGGAAAAAGCAGAGCTAAAAGTTTTAGAGAAGGGAGTTAAGGAGGAAGAAGAAAGGATGAAACAGAGGATTGAGGGCAAAGAAAATGGAGGAAGGAGAAGTTGAAGATGGAGCAGACCCATATGGCCTGGAGGAGCTGCTAGTAGCTAGGGATTTCATAGCTGAGCAAAAGAGTAGTGTAGGGCCAGGCAGTGGTGGTGCACTTGGGAGGCAGAAGCAGACAGATTTCTGAGTTTGAGGCCTGCCTGGTCTACAGAGTGAGTTCCAGGACAGCCTGGGCTACACAGAGAAAACCTTGTCTTGAGGAAAAAAATAAGAGTTGTATGGGGTATGTTTGCCCAATCTAGTCATGTATTCATGACTAGATACAATCTAGCTTGTATTCATATTAAGTTGTATGTACTTTGCATAGGCATATTGGGATTGAAGATTTACTAATGTAAATCTGGCTGGTATAAATATGTCTCTAGTGTTTTTTTTCCATGGGGATAGAGGGAGCTGAGTGAGACCAGAGTGTTGTTGGCTTCCGCAGGCTATCCAGGGGTTGGCCTGAGGAACACAATCAGCTAGCTCTAGGCATTTTCAGGAAAAACTGGTTTTGGTCAGCATAGCAAGCCAGCTGCAGGAATCAGGGCCAGATGGCTGCTTAGGGCTAGCCATGGGAAATGGGTGAAACTGATGCGGTTGGCCCTTAGCTGGAGTTAGCATTTTTTTTTTAAACTACATGCTATAGGTCTCTTCTGCACTGGGCTGAGATTCAAAGCTTCCCATGGGCCAAGCATATTCAAACCACCACAGTCTCCAACTCAAAGAGTGGCAGGAAATGGTCTTGAACTCCTTATCCTCCTGCCTCTAAATCCCAAGTGCTTTTAATGTACTTGGAATTCATTTCATTTGAGCTATATACCTAGATACCTACTTGTTATTTATTTTTTAAAGATTTATTTATTATATGCATATGAGTACACACTGTAGGTGTACAGATAGTTGTGAGCCTTCATCTGGTTGTTGGGAATTGACTTTAGGACCTCTGTTTGCTCTGGTCAACCCCACTTGCTCTGGTAGACCCCACTCACTCCAGCCCAAAGATTTATTTGTTATTATAAATAAGTATACTGTAGCTGTCTTCAGACACACAAGAAGAGGGCGTCAGATCTCATTACAGGTGGTTGTGAGCCACCATGTGGTTGCTGGGATTTGAACTCAGGACCTTCGGAAGAGTAGTTGGTACTCTTACCCGTTGAGCCAGCTCACCAGTCTCTTGTTTGTTTATTTGTTTGTTTGTTTATTATGTGGGTCTTGTTGGGTTCCTCAGGCCTTGAACTTACTCTGTAGCCCAAGCAGGACTGCTGCTTGCAATCTGCCTGGCTCAGCCGCCCACCCCCCACCCCCAAGTATCGGATTACAGGCCTGTTACCAGGTCCAACTTTAATGTAACATTAGTTTTGTGGTTTTGTTTTGAGGAATGTTATTGCTTTGGTTTGTTTGTTTATTTGTTTGAGACAGGGTCTTATTGTATAGCCCTGGCTAACCTGATATTCACAGAAATCTACCACCTGCCTCTGCCTCCTAAATGCTTGGATTAAAGGTGTGTGCCACCACATCTGGCTAATATAGGATATTTCTAATGCTCATGCTTTTCTTTTCATTAGTAATCAAGTTATATAATAAAATAATGATTCTAACCAGAGTATTTATTAATAAGAATGCCACATTTGATAACCATGAAAGAGCAATTTACTAGAGCTAGGATTGCTCATTTGGTAAAATACCTGCCATGCAATCGTGGGGACCTGCATTCAGTCCCCAGCATCCACATAAAAGCCAAAATGGCAGTGTATGTCTACTCCTGTGCTGGAGCAGCTAGGGGGCAGATAGGTAGCTCCCAGGAGCTCATTGGTCAACAAACCTTGTGAATTAATGAGTTCAGTGAGAGCCTTTGCCCTCAAAAGAACGAAAAACAAACACACACACAAAAAAAACCCATAAAGTGTTAAACAATTGAGGGAAAAAGTCAACCTCTGGTCTCCACATGCATTCATACTCATGCATACACACCCATGTGAATACAGGCATGCACACAAACACAAAAAGACCTCTAACATCTGCAAAATACACATTTTTCCCATCAGATATGAAATAAATCACATTTTAAGACAGCAAATATTTTTTAAAAATCAGCTAATTAATTGTACCTTATCAGATCATGTCTACATAAAACTAGGAATCATGCAAACACATGGAGATCAAACAAAATGTTTTTGAATGCTTGGTGGGTCAGTGGACAAATCGATGAGGGCAATGAGAAATTCTTAGAGTCAAAGAAGAAGGAAAAGATAATTTGGTAAAACCTTCAGGATACAGAGAAGGCAGTTCTAAGAAGTTTGATGGTTATGCCTACATTTGCAATCGTGAACCAGGCATGGGTAGTGCCAGCACTTGGCGGGCTGAAGCAGTACTTGTGGAGTGCACAGGTTGCCTTGTCTCCACAAGGAGACGCTGTCCAAAACAAACAACAGTGTCAAGGAGGTCGCCAATAAATCAATAACCTCATGGTGCACCGCAAGGCTCTAGAATCATGAGAATAAGCCAGACACAAAACTAGGGAAAAGTAATTTAAAAAAAAAAATCAGGGTTGAAATAAATAAAGTAGGGGCAAAAGAAATAAAATATTTATGAAAAGAGGGTTTGGTTATATTAGAAGATGAGTAAACTTAATTAAACTGAAAAAAAAAAACCTGAAAGACAAAAAAAACGTAAAAGTAAAGAAAAGGGGCTTAGGTCTTTAATAAGAGTGAAGCAAAACCCCACAAACAAAACTGTAGGGTTAGACAGATTTTTAAATATTGTTGCTTTAAATTTATTTTAGTGTGTGTGTGTGTGTGTGTGTATGTGTGTGTGTGTGTGTGTGTGTGTGCTTACATTCATAGTCATGGTCATGGCACAGTGTGTGTGCAAAATTCACAGTTGGATTTGCAGCCATGTGGTTCTGAGACAGGCTCAGGTTTTCTAGCTTGGCAGCAAGCATCTTTTCCTGCTGATCTGTGCCGACAGCCCAAGATCAGATCTGTTTACTGTTGTTCTCTACTGTACCTTTACAGATCTATCGCCAATGCCCATCAAACTATTCTAGAAAATGGAAAGGAAAGAAATGCTTCTAAACTATTTCTGTGAAGCCAAAATTTCCTTGATACCAAACCACAGACAAAAAAAAAAAGAGAGAGATTAATTTTCCTAATGAATGTAAATCTTCAACAGAACACAAAGTAAATTTAATAATACAGTGAAGAATCATACATCATGGTTAAGTTGCTTTTATTCCAGGGATACAGGACTGCTTATCACATGCAGATCAGTAACTGTGATAATATAGCACACAAGGATAAATCATACAACCATCTTAATCAATGAGAAAAGGCCTTTAACAAATTTCAGTAAAGTTTTCATGATAAAAACCATCAAGAAACTAAAATTAGGGCCGAGGAGATGGCTCAGTGAATCAAATGCCGGTATGGAGGCTGGAGTTTGGATCTGTAGAGGGGAAAGCCAGCCAGGTGTGTCTGTCACGTAGAATCCTGACATTCACGAGGATGCCCAGGGCATGCTGGCTAGCTAGACTAGTCATACTGGAAAACTCTGGGTTCAGTGAAGGTCCTTGCCAAAATAAATAAAATGCAGAGCTATTGAGAAGACACTAGATTTCAATTTCAAGTCTCCACACACATGGGCATGTACACTCATACACATGCATCCACACATAAGTGAACATGTAGATATATATTTATGTATACATTCAAGGAAAGAAAGAAAAACAGAAAGGACCAAGCCTCAACATAATAGTTTATATACAACAAATGTATTGCCAACCAAATACCAACCAGAAAATATGCTTCTAAGTGATTCTTCTAAACTCAGGAGTGAGACACGGGTGTCCACTCTCTCCACTCTTCAGGGCTTCAGTTCTTCAGCAGACTAATGCAGCACGAGAGAGAAATAAAAGGGCTACGAGTGAGAAGGCAAGACATCAAACTATTCCTACCTGTAGACAGTGTGAGAATCTATTTAAAGCCCTAAAGATTCTGCAGGAGGTATCTGAATGTCCTTGGAAGTTAATGTAAGGTAATAAAAAGTACCGTGAATGTTTTAAAAATAATGTTTATAAATAGCTTATAATAACATGGAAATAGGCTTTAAGTTGCCACGAGAAGCAAAAGCAGGTGGACAAAAATGAAGGTCACTTCTTAGTAGAGCCAAGTGGCTACTTTCTTGATCAGTTTGTGTTCCCATCCGCCATTCGAAGGTATTCATGAACTGGCATGCTTACACAGCCGGATATGCTGACTATGGTGAGCCGGCTTCAGAACTGGCCGATAGCGACACTGGCTTCCTTGCGTTTGCTCCATTGTGCAATCACCTCCCCTTGAATGTGACTTAAGCCTTGTGGACAGTGTCCAACTACTAAAATGTAAAAAAAAAAAAGTGCTGGTAGCTATGCCTGTGACCAGGCTGCATAAAACTGTGACTTCTGTCTTGTTGACCAACTCTAGGAGCTTCTTGGGTCACATGCTTCCATGAGCAAGTTGCTATTGTTTGAGAAACCCTGTAGCAGTGAACCGAGGGTGACCATGGCCGATAGCCAAGGAGGAACTAAAACTCTCAGTCCAGCCACCCCAAGGAACTAGATCCTGTGAACACTTGGAGAGTATGGAGACACGGGTCTTCCCAAGGCCATACATACCTTCAGATGAGAGCACAGGCCTTGGTCTATACTTTGGCTTAGCCTTGTTAAAGACCATGAAGCAGAGGCCAGGCCCAGAGTCCAATAAAAAGTTGTGAAATGATAAATGTTTTTCCAAGCCACAAAGAATTGAGGAAGTTTGCTCTTCAGAATGCATAACTACAGTGTGGCTGAGATATTTATGATACTAAATAGTACATATACATAGGTGTAGAGATTTGTGTGTAATAAGTTATGAAGTAAGACACCATTTCTTTACATGGCCAATAAGACAGGCTTTGAACATTAGCCACAGTAACAGGCTGGCAGTTTAACGCTTGTCTTGCCTATGTGATACTCTACATCCCCCTTACAAAACCAAAGTAAAAATAAAATAAACATTGAAGACTGTCTGATCTTTCTAAAATGTTTTTTAAAAGTTATGTAAAATTTTTAATACTAAATTTTAATTTTATTTGAGTTATTTTAATTTTCATGGACTAAAAATCTATTTTGCCATTGAATTTTAAAATGATTCTCCACCCTTTTTACCTTCAGTCTCAAGTTTAAAAATTAACTTTTTAGCAGGATGTGGTGGCACACACCTTTAATTCCAGCACTCGGGAGGCAGAGGGAGGTGGATCTCTGTGAGTTCAAGGACAGCCTGGTCTATAAATCGAGTTCCAGGATAGTTGGGGCTTTTACATAGAGAAACCCAGTCTCAGAAAAAAAAATTAACTTAAAAAAAAAAAGATTTATTCATGTCCGGTGATGGTACTGCACGCCTTTAATCCCAGCACTCAGGAGGCAGAGGCAGGCATAATTGAGTTTATGCCAGCCTGGTCTACAGTATGAGTTCAAAAAAAAAAAAAAAAAGATTTATCTATTTTTATTTTGTGTATAGGGGTGCTTCGTCTGCATGCATGTCTGTGCACCACTTGAGTGCAAATGCCTACAGACAGTTGTGAACCACTTAGCCATCTCCCCAGCTCCTAAAATTAACCCTTGAATACATGCATTTCAGCTAGGAATGGCTGAGATAACTGGAGGCCTAGAATCATCATGGCTGTGTTCACATTAATGAACATACACACACTAGCAAAAGATGTTTAAAATTAAGCATGTCAAGAATAGCAACTTACATGTACATAATGTGAGATTTTAAATCTTCAAAAATAAAGTTAAATTTTGTCCAATTGTGTGTGGTTGGCTGTTTTTTTGGTTTTTGTTTGTTTGGTTGGTTGGTTGGTTGGTTGGTTGGTTTGGTTTGGTTTTTTTCAAGACAGGGTTTCTCTGTGTAGCCCTGGCTGTCCTGGAACTCACTCTGTAGACCAGGCTGGCCTCGAACTCAGAAATCCGCCTGCCTCTGCCTCCCAAGTGCTGGGATTAAAGGTGTGCACCACCATTGCACAGTGGAACTATGTTGAACTTAACCATCTGTTTGGTTTTAATACTGAGTTTGCAATCCATAATTTTTTATTGTTTTTTTTTTTTAAGACAGAACTTCTGATCCTCCTGCCTCTACTTCCTGAGATTGGGACTACAAGGCATGCAGCACCACACTCAGTTCATATGGCCCTGGGATCAGTCCTAGGAATTTGTTCACACCAGGCAACACTCTTCAAGGCCACATCCAGAGCCCACCAGTACATTAGCACTTTAAGACTTCTTTTGTTAAAGGCTCATTTTGGTGGCTGAAGCAAGAGTCAGTACTGGAGTCAGCATTGGTCAGGAATGTGTGCTACTTGATGGATATTCCTTCCCAGAAAAATCGCCAATGGGCTATAAATCCTAATCTGTGCTTCAGATTACCCAAACATCAAAGCATTCAGGGTGGCTCTATGTGCAAGGCGTCATGCTCTTTCTGGACAAGCTGCTGGGATTCCTTCCAGTGCAGAAATGGGAGACATTCTTCTGATAGTGTTCTCCGTAGTATGGCTGCACATCATGGACTTGGACACCCACAAGGCACCACTCAGAATCACCCAGAATGGACCAGAAGACTTCCATTCAGAGTCTGGGGAGACAGAAGCAAGAAAAGGATTGCCATAGGACCGCTGTTGCAGCCATCCGAGTTTTGGCCTCCAGCTGGCTAATCATTAAAGACACTGTGTAGGAGTTGTTCTGGAGTAAGCACTCCTATACCAGTGGGAAGGCAGAGAGGAGAGTCAGGGTGGACGGAGGCCAGGACAGCTCCTGAAACGCTTTGATCCTGCTTGGTCCAGTTCAAACTCTCATTTTTATACTTTAAAATCACAAGGTGGGCTGGGCCAGCAAGCAGAATTTTACAGAAGCATACGTGACAGTCAGCAAGGTGTTAAGGGCAATGACCCTTTGTTTCTGTTCTTTTTCCAGGTCACTCTGTTACAGGTAGCAAGTGAAGTTGTGCTTGGCAGATATTCAGTCCAAACAGTGCTTTAAGTAAATCACTAAATAGAAACAATAAAACAGAATCTAAGCATTGGTCTTTTCTAATGTATTCTATTTCATCATAAACCAATGAACACAAAATAGTATGTAAAAAACAGTTGCAGAAATTAAATACCAAGGAAACAAAACTGCCAATCAAATGAGTGGTCTAATGGACTAAATACAATTTCCATAAGAAGAAACATAAATATCGAATAACTTTTTCTAAAGTTCAAAATCATTTATCAGTGGAGAAATGAAAATTAAAACTACTGTGTGGTCGGGCAGTGGTGGCGCACGCCTTTAATCCCAGCACTTGGGAGGAAGAGGAGGCAGATTTCTGAGTTTGAGGCCAGCATGGTCTACAGAGTGAGTTCCAGGACAGCCAGGGCTACACAGAGAAACCCTGTCTCAAAAAAAAAACAACAACAAACAAAAACAAAAACAAAAACAAAAAGCAAAGAAACTACTTTGTGATATCACCTCACCTAAGTCAGGATGGCTGTCATCAAGAAATCTGACAAGAGATGTCAAAGAGGCATGAGGAAAGAGGAAACATAGTCACTGCAGCCTGGATGCAAATTAATACAGCCACTAAGGAAATCGGCATGGAGGGTCCTCTGAAAATTAAAAGGATAACTACCATGTCACTCAGATATCCCACTCCTGGGTAATGGCCCAGAGAACTCTATATCCTACCATAGAGACATTTACACATTGGTGTTTATTACTACTCTGTTCACTATGGCAAGGCAGTGGAAGGAATTAAATGTCCATCATCAGACGACTGGATAATGAAAACCTGCTACAGTTATAAATCAGAACATTATTCAGCTGTAAAGAGAAACGATCCAGGCATGGTGGCACACACCTTTAATCTCAGCAGATAAGGAAACGGGCAGAGCAGTGAATGAGTGAGATCAGTTAGATCCACACAGTGAGCTCCAGGCTCCATAGTGAGACCCTCAAAACAAAAACAAAAGCAAGCAAACAAGAAGGACTGAAAGGGTTTCAGGACTGGAGAGATGGCTCAACAATTAAAGCACATGCTGCTCTTCCGGAGGCCCTGGGTCTGATTCCTAGCGCCCACAAGGTGGCTCACTTATCGCTGTTGTTCCAGTCCTGAGGCATCCCCTTCTGACCACTGCGGGCCCCGGGCATGCAAGTAGTATACATAACGTGCATACAAGCGAAACACACACATAGAAAAATTGAATAAATCTAATACAAAATTTAAAATAATGTAACATTTAAGAAAAGATTTTGCAGGAAAAAAATGGATGGAGTTAGATTGTACAATATTAATCAAGGTAAAAGTCACCTGCTCTTCCTACGTAGATGCTAGCCTATAGTGTATGTGTGTGGGTGTGTTGATGGATGTATACTGCTTTGTACATAGAAGTACAGTAGAACATTTAGGAGGGAGAACAAGCATGGACAATGTCAGATGATGAGGGAGGACAGAAAGTAGCCAAAGACACACAAGCCATGAAAGGAGAGAAGCCAATTGGCTTTCTAGCTTTAACTTTGTCACAGATTTTTTTTTCAAGCCATTCCCAAGCATGACTGTGCTTGTTATAAATTGAGACTGGTGTATTAATGACACCCTCCTTAATTATGAAGCATAGTGCCCTGTTTCGGTGGAGCAAGCTTCCCCTGAAGTTGTGCTCAGTCTCCTTTACTGGAAACAGCAAGCAGGCATAAAAACCTAATGCATTAAACCTATTTCATCCAGTCGCCAGTAGATGGCGATAGTAACTTGATATTTGATTTTCAATTCCTTCTATGTTAGACCATTAAAAAAAAAAATGGAGTAGACCTACTTCGCAGGAATTATGGAATGAGTTAGCCTACATTCAAATAAGACTTAACATCCACAGTAGTAAATTCACATTTAGAGGTCTCTGTTCTGTCAAAAGCTCCATATTTTAAACTTAATATTGTTAATGGCTAATAAAATAGATCTGACATCATTTTTAGCTGGAACCTAGAATTTCAATTGTTTCATCCGTCTGTCATAAATAAATGAATTCTCTGTGTGTCTGTGTTCATGTGCATGTGTGTGTGCAGTGTTCGAATTCAGACCCAGGGCCTCACACACATACTGAGCAAATTTTCTATCACCAAGTTACATGTCCAGCCCTTGGTGTCTTGAGACAGGTTCTCACTATGTAGCTCAGGTTGTCCTTGGACTTGCTACATAGCCCAGGCTGGCATCAGACTCAACCTCTTTCATTCTAGTTCAACTCACAAGTTTTAGAATTATAGCTTTGTGACACCAAACCAAACTGTTCTATGTTTAATAGACAATAATTTCTAGTCTTTCTCATCATCAGATTTCTTTATAATAACTTTAGATCTGGCTGACTCTTCTCACCACTTTTCTCTATATTATACAGCTCTGTGATAATTTACAAACAAAAGGGATGTAATGAAACACCATGAGCAAAGGAATGGGTTTATTTGGCTTCTATATCCTGAATCACAGTCCATCAAGGGAAGCTAAGCTAAGAACTCAAACTGGGCCAGAACCTGGAGGCAGGAACTGGTCCAGAGGCCATAAGGGAGCACTGTTATTTGTGGGCTCCTCATGTCTTGCTCAGCCTGCTTTCTTAGAGACCCCAGAACCACAGTGCTCAGGACCACAACCCACAATGGGCTGGGCCCTCCGGCAACAAACACTAATTAAGAAAATGTCCTACAGGGCCAGACTTAAGGAGGAAATTTCTCAGTTAAGGTTGACTCCTCTCAGGTGGCTGTAGCTGGTGTCATTAGCTTTACTGCTAACTCCTCAGATGTGGGAGTTATTTACCACTTAGATATGTGCCACAAGGTATCTGTGTCTATCCAGAATACAGCCACATCTACCAATTCTACCTACATGTGTTTCTGAAAACTTGTAAGACTTATTTTGTCATATCGAAGTCTCTAAGCCTCGAGGCATGACTGTCTTTGTAGAGGGATCCCCATTTCCAGGCCAGGCCTAGGCGAAGACCAGACTCTTCACTGGCTTTGCACACATTGTGTGAAAGACCCCCGTAGGGAGACCCTCACTCAAGTCCCAGGAGAATGTGCACCCAAGGAAGCACGAGAGACCATCTTGATGTAAACACAAGAGGTAGTTTAATATCGGAGCTCCGAGTGGACCCATATCTCACGCAGGAGACAGAGGGATCGACCTCGAGGCTCAGGGGTTAGGGGTTTTTATAGGAAGGAGGTCTAGGGGAACAAAGGAATTAGCATAGCAATACATAATTGGCTAATTCAAATCCAGCTAGAATACGTGCAGATCAGAGCATAGGGAAATTACTAAGGGTGGTATTGAGGCAGTAGGGCATCTGGCTGGCCTCCAACCATACCTCATCATTCAGTTGGGTCATCTTGCCCAGACAGGTCCCTGCTTGCCTGAACCCACTCAGACATGTCCTATCTATCTCTTCTTGGCCTGCTAGTTCCCAGAATGTTCAACAGCTTGCTTGCTCATTCCCAGGCCTATGTGGGCAAGCTTGTGCTAGATTTTCAGACTTATAATTCTTCTACCTGGCCAGCACAGGTCCTAAGCTTTAGTTATTCCTTTTCAGTGCACACCCAGAAAGGGGTCTCAGGGCACAGTGCGAATCACCTGGCCTTTCACTATTTGGAAGTGTCTTTGGTTTTTATCTCATCTAACAGGTAGTGGAGGCACTGAGAGGGAGGCTACAGAGGGGGAGTTGAAATTCAATCATCATTTCCATAAAAGTTCTACTAAGAGTCAGACTCCCTAGATCCTTGGACCCCCTCAACTTATTCTATAGGTGACCCTAAACCTTGGCTATCCCTTCAAACATCAAGACAAGCGTCCAGGCCCTTGTACCCACTTTCATCAGTCTTCCGACGCAGGCTGCCCTCAGGGAGGTCACAGACCGCCAAGACAATTCACACAGCGAGGCTGGACTTGGAGCCAACAATCCCAAGAGCTGAGAAAACTGAGCCTACTGTTCAAGGTGCTGACTTTGAGTGACTTCAAAGTGGCTTTGGCGTGCCACTAAATCCATTTTAGACTGGCTTTTGAAGAAGAAAATGAGATTCAAGGAGAAGAAACCAAGCTGGAAAGAAATACTAAAATCAGCTGGAGCCCACCAGTGGGCTTTGCCATGGAATTCTTAATTCCATTTTCCGTACAGACTGTCTGAAATTGGGCTTCTGTCCCTTGCAACTGAGACTCCTGTTTAGCACTCATACTGTCTGAAGCAAGCCGAAGTAAGCCTTGGGCACTGTTTTCTGGCTCCAGCACGTGTCACAGTGTCAGTGTCATAAGCAATTTGTTTTCACACCTGTCTCTCTAACTGGACTGTAAAATCCCTTCGGAGGCTGTTCTTGATTCATCCTATCTCACACATCGATAGCAATGCAAAAATGAACGTAATTAGTAAGCTCTTACTGAATTAATACAAAATGCAAAACAATAAACAGTGCCTGGGTATAGATCTGGAGCTTACAGATTGCACAAAGAAAGAAAAATACAGAGCAAAATTGACTTTACAGGCACAATTCTTGGGTTCTCATACTTCACATTTCTCTTAGCCTGATCACAGTTACAACTCAACTTCAGATCCTCAAATTCACTCTGTAGACCAGGCTGGCCTCGAACTCAGAAATCTGCCTGCCTCCCAAAGGCTGGGATTAAAGGCATGTGCCATGAGTTACAAGACAGCCAGGGATATACAGAGAAACCCTATCTTGGAAAAAAAAAAAGATCCTTAGATTCGTTTTATCTCTCTCCTTTACTGTCTTTCTGTCTGATATAACTGAGTTCAGAGGTGGAATGAACTTGCTATGACTTCTCTTGGTTTCTTTTCTTTGATTTTTCTGTTAATCTTGAAGCTGGCTCATAGGATGACCATCCATGCTTTCCGTTTTCCTCTGTACATGTTACACAAGGGGAGAAGGACATCTTTTGGAGCAAGAAAGTGTCTTCCCAGAAGCCCCCAACATATATATTTTTGTGTCTAATTAGTCTAAAATGATTAATAGGGTCAAGGTCAATTCACCCAATAAGTTGGCAAATTGACAATTCAATGAGCCCAGTCTCAATGAAGACAGTCTCCAAAAGACACACTTCTGGAACTGAGTATAACCCGTGTCTGAAATTAGGAAAGGGCGTTCCACAAATGAACATTGGCAGAATTGACACAAGGATCAAAAATAGATTCAGGACAGCAAACATAACACCTGTTACAGAAATCAACGTTGGGATGGATGCCAGAAGATTTTGACACAAGCCCAGCAAGAGATGGCCAAGCCCTGGGCAAGAAGTCAGTAGAGTTCAGAGAAGTGGCCAGACACGAATGCTGCTCAAAAGGCAGGTGGATGGTGCTTGAGACCTAGCTGGTGGGAAAGCTTGAAAAGTGGATGTCCATCACAGATGACTTCAGAATGGGGGTTTTCTCTTCCAGCCTGACACAGTTAGCCTAAGTGTTTTCAAATGTACTGGCCTGGGTTTTTACAGCTTTGGCTAAGCTAACCTGAAGAACTCTCTCTCTCTCTCAGTCCTATGGAGGGTCTTAGGCTTTCTGCTATGACATACTGCTTTTTCTCTGCCACACTCCTTCAAACATCAAGTTCATGTCTACCTTAGCTTCTTCATACTCTGTACTAGACAAGACTGACACGACACTAACCATTGGTGAACACGATCAAGTTCGAAATTATTTTGAAGTAGCTTTTGAAGTGTCAGAAACTGGCTCCTTAGGAGACACAGCTAGGATGGTTGCCCAATGGACAATTCCCCTGTGGCCCTTTCTGACTAGCGATCCCAGATGTCAGTTCAGCCTCCGGACTCCCCGATAGTCACAGCGGTTTGATACGGTGTTTGGGCAGTTGGGGGGCATAGAGTTCCTTTCTAAACATTTTTCAGTTTGAAGCTGAAGAAAGAAAGTCACAGGCTGGGGGTATCGAGCTGTGACAAAGCACTAATCCAGCATGTGTGAGGCCTTGAGTTCAATCCCCAGCATCAGTACATACTCAAACAAACCCAAGATCAAGCCGGCTGAAAAATCCAGCATGGATGAACATGAAATCCTGCCCAAGTCTGGTTAGCTTTGGTAGCTGACGTCTGCTATGGAGGTGTGGGTTTCAGGGTTGCAGCTCCGGGAGAGGATTACCATGCCCCAATAAGTTGCCCTTCACCCACGCGCATGAAGTTGGGAAGGAAAAGTGGGAGGGGAGTTAGGAGAGAAATTGGAGGGGAGGGAATAGGGGTGTGTGGATTTGATCAAAATACATCACATGAATGTGTGGACTTCTCAAAAAAACAAACAAACAAACAAGCAAACAAACAAAAAAAAAAACCACTGAAGAAACATACTGGGAAAGGAGCCAGTCACTGAAATGTCGATGACAGGTATTGTTTCTACCCTGGATCCTGCCAGCGCTGTGGCCAGATCTGTTACTGACCTGCCTGTAATCTGATCACGTGCTGCTCCACGGAGGCTGAGATCCCAGATGCCTGGCACTTGACCTCCAGGCTCCGTCTTATTGTTGAGCTAGAGACTTGACTCGAAGGTACAATGACCGGGACCAGCTTTGTGTGTCCACATGGAATAATTTTAAAACTAGACAGGCCGGGCAGTGGTGGCGCTCGCCTTTAATCCATCACTTGGGAAGCAGAGGCAGGCAGATTTCTGAGCTCGAGGCCAGCCAGCCTGGTCTACAGAGTGAGTTCCAGGACAGCCAGGGCTAGGTAGAGAAACCCTGTCTCAAAACAAAACAAAACAAACAAACAAACAAACAAAAAACCCTAGACAAAAAATGAGAACCAATGGGTCTCTCTGACCCTGATCATGAAGCCGTGAGTGGTCACTGATCTCTAGGCAAAGAAAACAACATGTGAGCCCCATGATCACCCCGTTTCAGCTGCCTGGAGAGTTCTCTACCATGACTCAGGAATTGGGAATCCCGGTAAAGCCTCATATTTTCACTGAGCTCAGCGTCTAGGGAAGCTGAGGAGCAGGAATCTGAGAGCCCGTGCAGCTTATGAGAGAGGAAATTGCTGCCTAGAGGGATTGGCCTGAGATTTACTGATGTCTCCCTCCCACTTCATTGCTTAGGAAGGTCTGAATCGTGTGTGTGTGTGTGTGTGTGTGTGTGTGTGTGTGTGTGTGTACGTGTGTGCATGTGTGTGTGTGCATGTGTGTGTGTGTGTATGTGTGTGTATATCTGAGACTTTGAAAAAAACACAAATTTCTATCATTTTCTTTGAGCATATTCATGTCTGATTTGAAAAGTAAACAAATACACCAAAAGTTATAAATAAGATTTTAAAATGTAAGTTAGTAAATTTCATGTTTTCTCCCAGAAATCATTACAACAGGTATCTGTCAGTTGCCACCAAAGACTCTTAACAATATGCCTAACAATTCCACTTCTCAGTTTATCTTTAGAAAGAGCAAAAGACCTCCAACAGTTTTTATCATTTTAATGTTTATAAAAGACAAAAGTTAGAAACAAGCTAAATAAATTTTTCCACATAAATTATGATGACATTCATTTTATAAAATAATGTGTAATAGTTGTAACAGGACATTTTAGTGTCTCACTTGTTGACACAGAAATATGCCCATAAGTACCAGGTTATAGAACAGGTTTGTATGGAATTTCTAAACAAAACTAGAACATGTATATAAAGTCTGGAAAGCTGTATCTCAAAATCTTAGCAATTCTCCTTTCTGGCAGGTAGACTTTCAGGAAAATGGCTCTGTGTGTGTGTGTGTGTGTGTGTGTGTGTGTGTGTGTGTATGTGTCTGTCTGTCTGTCTGTGTCTTCCATGTACCCTAGTCTCCAAATTTTTTTCTAAAAACAGAGAAAACATCTACAGCCAGCTAAATAATTCATTTATTATTCAGATAAAATTCTTTTTTGCCCAGTCCTTAGATCTCTGATCAGAATCATTGGTACATTAAGACAATTGTAACCAGTAAGCAAACAACTGCTTTCCCACTACTGTTCTCAGGGAGAAATGATTCGCCTGATAAGATAGGAGCACAGCGTTTCAATACATTTCCTAAGACACATCAGAGCAGCTTTCTCAGGGTCTGGCTGATCCAGTGCCTTGGCAAACACAGACAGTGACCTATGTCCCGAGGGAAAGAGCACATGTCATGCCTAACAATTTGATGTCCCTGATTTACCAGAACAGACCTGATTTCTTTCTCTCTTTGTTTTTTCATAGCTAAGGTCATTCCTTTGTTGGCATTTGACTTTCATGCCCTGGAATAATTTTTTCCCTGTAAATAAATTAGTTTATTTGAATAAAATCTGTGTTTATATTACAAGTTATGCTTTAAAAACAATTTTTAGATTCATTTTATTTAGGAATGCTTTGGCTACATTAACCTAAGTGTCCTGAGAGCATTCCTGGTGTCCCCAGAGGATGGAGAGGTGTCAGATCTCCTGGAACTGGAGTTACAGACATGTGTGACCTGCCATGTGGATGCTGAAAATTGAACCCAGGTTCTTCAGAGGGGCAATACTGTTCTTAACCACTGAGCCATCTCTCCAATCCCCCAAATTATAATTTCTACTTTTAAAATGATGACCATCATGGCACTAGGGCCAAAACAAATAATGCCCAGATAGGGTCATTTCATACTGGTAGGTTCAGCAGACTTACAAGAAATATGAATGTTTTAGATGTTAAAGATCCAGCTGGGGGTCTGGAAAAATGGCTCTGTGGGTTAAGAGCATGCAATGAATCTGCAGAGGACAAGAGTTGCTTTTGAACTCCCATGTCAGATGGCCCACAACCTCCTGTAACTCCAGGCCCAAGGAATGCAACATTTTCTGGCCTCTAAAGACACTCTTATACATGTAAATAAACACACATACACATAAAGATAAAATGGACATTTGAAAAATCCATTTGGATCCAGGCATGGTGGCATGTGTCTTTAATTCCAGCACTCTGGGGGCAGAGGCAAGATCTCTTTACTTTCATTCAGCCCATATGAGTTCCAGACTAATCAGGGCTACATAATGAGATTCTGTATACTTAACATTCAGCAACCACCAGAAACTGCAATGCTCTGAATTCTCAGTTTGAACCATAAATATTTATGATCCAAAACACAGCAGGTGATGATAGTTCATAATAACCTATTATATATCTTATGAGGAACTCGAAGACACAAGGAGAGGCCGATGTTAATTAGCCTGAGTGGGTCAGAGTATACTACACATATGCGTCAGAATATCATACTGGACCCCACTGACATACAGAAATACCTCATGTTGATAAGAAATAAATTAATACTATGCAAGTTAAAAATAAAACAGAAAAAAAGGAAAGAAAAAGTAAAACAGAAAATTGAGCTGTTCTGCATAAAGAGGAATCGAAAAGCAGAAGTCTTACAGATTTGGTTTGTTATTCTTGCTTTTATTTACAGGAAAATTAGAATAAGAAAAAGTGGAAGTTGCTGACAGTTTCCCAGTAAGAAGAATGTTTAGTGGAAGGCTGGTATGGTGGGCATACGTGTAGTTCAGCACTGGAGAAAGGAATTCTAGGTCAACCTGGACGCCCTCTCCCCAACTCCCACCCCTAAAACAAGCAATGCCAGCATGCTATGTCTTTCCATATAGTGTGAAGAGCATGTCGTGTTTTCCCATTCTGTGAGAAATGTCTCAAAGCAAATCTGACCAGTAGAATAACATCCCTTTTCCTAGCTGTGCTCCGGCTTAGGAGAGGTCAGAGTCAGGGCCAAGGGTCAAAGTGGAGAGGACGGATGTTATCAGACCAGGAGTCTACAGCTCATGGCAGAAGGAGCAGCAGAGACCAAACACTGTTGGAAATGGAGCTGGTGGAGGATCTGAGCTGGAGCAAACCTAGAGAGCCTTGGACAACAGCTGGACAGGACTAACTGCCTCCTTCACTAGCTAAGACCTGTTGAGTCTCAACCCTAAGAACCAGAGTACTTCAGAGTGTCAGAGTTAATAAAATATTAAACCTAGAATGTGTACATTCTGTTAAGCTTGTGAGAAAGATTTTTTTATTAAAACTTTTCTCATCTAAATTATTTATTAAAAATTCCTTAATATCTGGATTTTCCTTTTTTCTTTTCTTTTTTTCCTTCTTT
The DNA here is from genome assembly GCA_019843815.1 of Montemys delectorum. Lineage (NCBI taxonomy): Eukaryota > Metazoa > Chordata > Mammalia > Rodentia > Muridae > Montemys > Montemys delectorum. Next base: position 44,423 of record JADRCD010217743.1, on the reverse strand, counting down.
TTTCTTTTTAAAAAAATTTTGAGGTAGGATTTCTCTGTGTAGTCCTGGCTGTCAAGGGATTCTCTCTGTAGACCAGGCTGACCTGAAATTCAGAGATCCACCTGCCTCTGCCTCCCAGAGCTGGGTTAAGGTATGTGCCTCTGCTGTTTAGCTTTACCTGAATTTTTTTTTACATTAAAAATGTTGACAGCTAGGCTATTATTAATCTCACTGGGCAAGAAAATAAGACCACTACCACAATTTTTGAGCCAAATTTGAAGCAAGCTTTATAAGGTACTGGCCAGACCAGGTCCATACCTGGGATTCGTAGAGTATGGCACCAAATTACACTAGTCAGAGGCTTATAAAGATAAACCCCACGAGACTGTGCATTTCTCACCTTCATCCAATCAGGAACAAGCATACATCCTAATGTATTTCCCCAACCTATGTGTTGGGGGATATCCTGTATAGCTGTGACAACCAAGCTTTCTTACAGAAGTGAAAACATGTGGCCTGTTATCCTACCTGAATAACAGCCCCCAGCACTCCAGGAAGTTATCTGTCCTGGGGCAAGTGGGACTTACAAGTGAGAGGCATTTTTGTTTTATAAATCCCTTAAGCACAGTAATTTAAGCTTAAAACTGAACTTTAGCCGTCACACTATTGAGATGCTTACACCATAAAGATCACACCATAAAGATGCTTGACATCAAGCTTCATGACGTGAGTTTAATCACAGAGCTTACATGGTGGAAAGTGAGAACCAACTCAACTCAGGCAGGTTGTCTTCTGTCCTCTCTGTTCATGTTCACGCATGTGAGTCCACACAATAAATATATAAATGTCTTAACTGTTAAAAATGTTATCTTTGAACATACTTTGAGTTGTAACAGTAAAAGAAAGATGATATTTTATATTCCTTTTAATTAAACTGGAATGATTTTCAAGTTTGTGCAATGGTAGTAATACATAAATTATTATTAAGCATGTGTTAATGAATAATACATATTAACATTGTAAAAATTGAGTGAAGTGGAGATAATGTTTCAGAAAACTCCCAAAGTGTGGAATAGTGCATTTCCTGAAGTTTTTTATGCCCAGCACAAGACAAGGAGGAACATCAGTTGCAAGATTATGATGCAGTCCTTGTAAACAGAATTTCTGAAGTTTTTAAGAAATGTTTATATCAGCCAGGCATTGTGGTGCACACCTTTACCAAGGTAAAGGCAGGTGAATTTCTGTGTTTGTAGACAGACTAATCTACAGAGCAAGTTTCAGGACAGGACAGGGCTACACAGAAAAACCTTGTTTCAACAAAGCAAACCAAAATAAGGTGTGGCAGTGGTGGCACACACCTTTAATCCCAGCACTTGGGAGGCAGAGGCAGGAGGATTTCTGAGTTTGAGGCCAGCCTGGTCTACAGAGTGAGTTCCAGGACAGCCAGGGCTATACAGTGAAACCCTGTCTCAGAAAAAAACCAAACAAACTAACAAAAAACCAAAGCAAAATAAAAATTAAAAAAATTATATAAAACAACAGCAAAAAATAAACAAAAATTAAACCAAACCAACCAAATAACAACCAAAAAAAAAAGCCATAAACAAAAAAATCCCAAAACCCACTTGCTCACGTATATAAAATATATAGGTTTTATATAATTAGATCTATTTCTCTTTTTATACACCAAATCTATTAAACATTATTAAAATATTCAAGCCAGATATAAAGGACTGAAACTTCAACTCAATGACAGAACCTGGAAGTGTGAGTGAGACCCTGTGTTCAGCCTCCAGTGTCCATTTCCAATCAATCAATCAGTCAATCAATCAATCAATCATCATGTTAAATTGTTGGCTTAAAAACGTTTTTCAACCTGTTCACATGAAGATTCAAAACCTTTCTGAAACAGCATCCTTCATCCTTTCTGCCCCACAGTCTTGGCTGTTCTTTTCTCTAGAGTCCTTGCTGGACCTCCAAGGCTGGGCTCAGTGAGCCTGCTTGTGTTCCCAGTGTGGGCAAACAATCACACCACAGTGGAGTAGAAAGTTCAACTTAGCTTCTTTTCTTTTTTTTTTTTTTTTTTTAGGTTTTTTTTATATTATATGTAAGTACACTGTAGCTGTCTTTCAGACACTCCAGAAGGAGTCAGATCTCGTTACAGATGGCTGTGAGCTACCATGTGGTTGCTGGGATTTGAACTCAGGACCTTTGGAAGAGGAGTCAGTGCTCTTAACCGCTGAGCCATCTCTCCAGCCCCACTTTTCTAATGCTTCACAGTCTGACTGGATGAGCTAACTCCTGCAAAGAGGAAGTGTGTAACAGGGTTAACTCCCAGGAATGTTGGGCATCCAGGGTTTGGGCAAAGCTATACCGTGAGATAAGAAAGGTTTATAGAGTGCCCTAGGCGGACAAACCATCTTGATAGAAAAGAGTTTCTCTCAGCACCTGTACTGATACTTTTCCTCTTTCTGTTTGCCACCTTTGGGATGAAATGGTGTGTATACCCTGTGTCTGGCTGGGTACACTCCACCTCCGTATGGGAACCCTCCATAAGCCCCAGATAAGACTGCATTCTCTTAGCCTGTGTCCATGGCATCATCAAGTTGTCCTTTATGTTACAGGTATTGCTACCAGACCAAATTCAAACCCTTGTCTTCAAGATGCCAATTAAAGGAGGCAAATTAATAGTGAAAAGCAGAAGAGAGAGAGAGAGAGAGAGAGAGAGAGAGAGAGAGAGAGAGAGAGAGAGAGAGAGAGAGAGACGTTCAATGCGACCACTCTGGGAAGAGAGGTACAGTGATCCAGTACTCCCCCAAGCCTGTCTTTGAAGGCCCTGACATAAAGGTAAGGTTTAAATAGGAAGCAAGAACTATACACAACTAAGTAGTCAGGCAAGGTGCTGTCTCCTAGCTCCAAGTCTGCAAGGTCCTCAGACAAATTATCAGTCTTGCTACAGGAGAGAAATGCACCCTCTGGGAGCCCTAAATGTCCCCGCCTCTCCTCTCCCAGTAGGGGATCCCCGCATACATGCTAATTTCCTGGTGTTCTCTCTTCCCCTAACCTATGTGGATAGAGTAGAACCCAGTGTTTCTTCAGCTGTATTCATTCCTGCCAGACAGATTGGTTATCCTTTGATACAGGCCTCCAGTTTCTTCACAGCACTCTTGTTCTCTGAAGATAGCTTGGCCTTTTACTTTAAAAATAAATAAATAAATAAATAAATAAACAAACTCACTATATTTTTGAGGTTTTAAATGTCAAATAATTATATATTTTCTACTTTTGATTTTATTGATTTATTGAGTCCTTTGCTGGTTTTCTACTTCCTTTGAACCCCATTGGGTTTTTTAATTTTTATTTTTGCTGTTTGGTTGGTTTGTTTTGTTTTGTTTTTTTCTGAGCTATCTACATTTTGCATTATTCTTTTATTCTTTATCACAGTGGCTTGCCATCTAGAATAACCTTTGAAAATTATTTCAATATTTAGCATGTGTGCAAGTTTGTATACGTGCCATTACTCACGTGATTAGTTGCAGGTTTTTTTTTGTTTTGTTTTGTTTTTTTAGTGCACAGTCTTTCCTTTTATACCCCTAAATTTCATGACTCACAGCTACAGTTTTTTCATTGCATTTGTAGTTCTCTTTGGCCCTTGTCCTTCCTAAAGTACATTCTATACCTACTTCCACTTGAAGTGTTGTTGATTTCTTTCTATTTACTTATTTAATGTGTGGGTATTTTGCCTATATGTATGTGTGCCATGTGGGTGCCTGGTGCCAGTGGAGACCAAAGGATTTTAAGATACCACATACATTTAATCCACTGGTGGTTTGTTTGTTTGTTTGTCTGTTTTGATTTTTTGAGACAGGGTTTCTCTATACAGCTCTGGCTGTCCTGGAATTCACTCTGTAGGCTAGGATGGCCTCGAGCTCAGAGATCCGCCTGCCTCTGCCTCCCAAGTGCTGGGATTAAAGGCATTTGCCACCACTGCCTGGCTTAATCCACTGTTTATAATTAAGACTCTTCTGCATATGTTAGGGGTCTAGGAGTCACTCCACAAACCACACGAATGCTGATCTCAGTCAGACAGGCATGGTTTATTGAAGACACACCCTTAATACTGGTCAGAACTGGGACATAGTTTAGAAAGAATTATCTGAACTATGACAGTGGACATCTTTCTCTGACAACTTAAAGGAAAGAAAACACAAAACCTACAATGAGTTCATTTGCAAGTGCAGGAAGTGCTGCCCGGTGGTCAGTGCTGACTCAAGCTGATTTAGACATAACAGTTCAGATTGACCTTTGATTGGATGGGTCCTGTGTAAAGCTTTGTGGATTTTCTTAAGATTAACAAATCTCAGAACATAGCAGGGGATGTGGTCAGCATGACTCTGCTCTGAGTCAAGTCACTTCTCTGTGTCAATGACTGGCAAGCATATTACAACAACAATATCAAATAGCTGGCAGGCATGGAACAAAATGGCTACAGCTATGCTGGGGGTGGGGGTGGGGTCTGACCTTAACGGTGTAGTTGTTATTGTTGGCTTTTTATAACTATCACACTTCTCAAGGCAGCCTGAATACTTGTGAGTTATTCAGAGAGGACAGATTATAAGGAAGAACAGAAAAGAAAAAGCACAAATTTAGTATGTCAAGATGTTTCCAGCAACGCTACAGCCAGCTCATACTGACTCACAAAAATAGATTATTTTATATTCAGGAATTTTTTGAGTCAGTTGTTAAAAGACAATTAAAAATTAAATAAACTTATAATATGCATTCTAACCTAGAAAGTAAGTTTATTAAAAACAGAGGTAAACATTCAAAACTCTTCTAATCATTTCAGGAGGCTTATTACCTTCCACTTTCTTTTTCTTTTTTTTAAATATATTTATTTATTTTATGTATATAAGTACACTGTAGCTGACTTCAGACACACAAGAAGAGGGCATTAGATATTATTACAAATGGTTATGAGCCACCATGTGATTGCTGGGAATTGAACCCAGGACCTCTGGTAGAGCAGTCAGTGCTCTTAACCACTGAGCCATCTCTCCAGCCCACCTTCTACTTTCTTTAGGTTATTTGCCACCATTGTGTCTTTTTTTGTTTGTTTTTTGTTTTTTGTTTTTTTCGAGACAGGGTTTCTCTGTATACCCCTGGCTGACCTGGAACTCACTCTGTAAACGAGGCTGGCCTCGAACTCAGAAATCCACCTGTCTCTGCCTCCCAAGTACTGGGATTAAAGGCATGCGCCACCACCGCCCGGCACGACCATTGTGTCTTTATGCTGGAATATTCTGTAATGGGATGCTGTAAAGCTCCCTTGATTTCATATTTAGAGAAGCTGTATAAATATCTGAGACAGAGCAGTGTCTTAAGCAGCTGCACACACCTGGGATCCCAGAAATTTGGGAGGATGTGGTAGGAGAGTCACAACTGAGGCTAGCCTGGGCATCTTAGCAAGACTTTGTCTCAAAACAAAATGTTGAAGAAGCACTAGAGATATAGCACAGGGAGTTCATTCCCTAAGACTGGAAAAAGGAAGAGAGAGTGAAGAGAGGAGGAAAAAGTAAAAAGAAAGAGAATAGCAGAAGTGGGCATATTTATATCATGGAAATTGGAAAATGTATAAGAGATTGATGTTGACCTTCCATTACCTAGACTTAAATTGAGTACAAAAGTGTTTCTATGGGATGCATAGATTGTTCAGTAGTTAAGAGCACTAGCTGCTCTTCCAGAAGGCTAAACGTAACAGCCAAAGTCAACATGTAAGCCCCACGTGCTCAAGGACAAGTTAACTTTCTGGGACTCTGGGAGTTGTAGTTCTTGTTCTCTGTAATGAAAATTTTGGTTTCTTTAAAAAAAATAAAAAAACAAAACCCAGTTATGTTATGTGAATGTGTTTTTGTTTTAATCCCAGATACGGGATGTGGGGCTGCTTCAATTCGTCCACAGCCATTAACTAGGATTGTCTCACGCTATAGGAGGGACATTATCTTTGCCAGCTGCAGATAGTTTAATTTTGGGGACTTCAGAGCCCTGAGAGGGGCCAGAGGTACTCTGAAGAAGAAGGCAGCCACTGTTCTCCTTGCTGGTGTCCTCGTTGCCTATTGCTGGTTTGCTGGTTCACTGCACAGCTGGATATTCTGAGGACCAAGACTGGACTTTCCCTGTGTGGCATAGCCATACCCACTAGAAATGGCAAGAGTCAGGAAGCCAGCACAGCTGCTTGACACAGATCCAGCAAAGCTGAGCAGATTGCTAGCATGGGGCCAGCATGTCTCTGTCCCCTGGCTCTTTAACTTTTGGGGTTTGGTCTCTGTGTGTTGCATTATTGGGGACTTTCTGCATTTTGATTCATTTTATATCTTTTCCCGAGAGGGGAAAAATGATATCTGAACCTTTTTAGAAAAATCCTAAAATTAACTTTATCTAGCCACTATTTGGAAGTCTTCCTTATGCCCTGGAGATCCTTCAGCACAGATAAGCACATGGCTAGAGTGAGGGTCTCCCTATGGGGGGTCTTTCAATGAGGCCATTTACACTAGGAATCTGCTTGGAGTATCTGCCCCTGAGCAAAAAATGTACCTGATGCAGGGCGAACAGAGACGTGCTGGCCGGGAGGACAGGTTACAGATTCAAGGTCTCTTTTATTATAGGGTTAGAGTCTGTAAAAGTGTTGTTTAAAGATAAAGAGGGTCAGTCATCCAGGGTATATTCCTGAAGGAATAAAACTCAGTAAATAAGATAGGATGACTAAAATTAGCTTTCCTACTTTATAGCATAAATGATGAAACATATAGTAGAAGTTAGGTATTAGTATTTGCTACACATACAAAAAGACCAGTTCAGATAATTTCTGTTTGTGCAGAGTGCTTTAAAATAGCAAAAACTGTCAATTTTTTAAAAAAAAAAAAAGATTAATTAATTAATTTACTATATTATATTATACATTGTATGCTGTCTTCAGACACCCCAGAAGAGGACATCTGATCTCATTACGGATGGTTGTGAGCCACCATGTGGTTGCTGAGATTTGAACTCAGGACCTTCAGAAGAGCAGTCAGTGCTCTTAACCGCTGAGCCATCTCTCCAGCTCAAAATTGCCAATCTTAAAGCAGGCTGTCATATAATAAATGTGTTTGCCCTGGAGGTGACATTCTTTAGATTCTTTAAATTGGAATTATGGGGCTAAGAAGGATCTGTTCTGTTTGCATTTTCTAATTGTGACTGAACTTACAACCCTGGACATATAATGTAAAGTAAAAGACATATTCTGTAGCCCTTGGATAATCCTTAGTCCGTCTTTGTTCTGTGAAACTTGTATAAAGAAGCTCCTGGTTGCTAGTTACTCAGAGCATCAGAAATGGCCTGACTACTAACAAGTCAGAGTCACAGAAGTGATCAATGGCAAGTCAGCTCTGAGATTCCCCTGACCATCCGGGCCTGCCCCACTCCATTCCCTCCTCCTCCTATCTCCTGTGAGGGCCACCCTGTCGGGAAGGACCCTCCCACTCTGTCTGCTCCGTGCTGGGAAGGCCTCCAGGAAGGCTCCTGGCACTCAAGGAACCCGATGAGCCTAATTAGCAGGAAGTAGCCTATAGAGCTTTGTGTTTCCACTCTAACCTTCTTTATCTCCTACCTAGTGTTGGGGTGTAGGAAGGGCTTAGGGTGGAATAAGGGTTGGGAGGGAGGCAGAGGTATAAGAGCACAGTAAGTGTTTCAGTCCCCTAGACAAGTTTGTTTGAACCGACTACACCAGATGTGCTTGATCACAGGCAGGCAGGAGATACTCAGGATGTATTCTTGGCCCTGACTGGGAAATGCAGTGAATTGTGCGTTTTACCTTTCTAAGCCCCTGCAAAACAGACATCAGCACCACTCCCTGAGATACCAGAGTGGACCTGAGCAGATTCTATCCTGGGCAGTATTTAGCTAAAGTTCGCTTCAAATTTGGCTCAAAACTATGGAACTGGCTTTTCTTTTGCAAATCTCAGGATTAGCACCAGGTTCAGTTCCTAGCACCCTCAGCAGCTAACAGCCTTCTATAAGTCCAGCTCCAGGGGATCTGGCACTTACATGCACATGGTACACAGACATATATTCAAGCAAAACATTCATATACATAAAATTTAAAAATAAACCTTAGAAAAGAAAGGGCAAGAGAACATGTAAATTAAACATGATAGCTTCCTGCTGAAAAACTGCACTTCCCAGCTCCTCTTGCAGACCGTGGAATTCATTTCCATCCTTACAACAGGCTACAGACCATCTTCTTCTGTAGGCATTTTGACCATTCACACACGTGGTTGATAAAAGTCACCCCTCACCATGCCTAAGGTGAGACCAAGCCTCTCTCTCTTTCTGCCTTCCATCTCTCTACAGCTTCTTCATTAATAAATTAAGAACAAGGAGTGTCTGTATTCGTGTGTATGTGTGTGTGTGTATGTGAGTGTGCATGCTCGTGTGTGTGTATCTGTGTGCATGTGTGTGTATGTGAGTGTATGCACTCATGTATGTGTATGTGTGTGTGTCTGTGTTGCAATTAAATTGTGAGCAGAACAAAACAAAACAAAAGACGTTCTTCCAGTATTAAAGAAACAAAAATTTGTTTTGTTTTTATACTTCACAGCACTCAGTGAAGAATCACTCTCACATGGACAAATGTGAGTTCCCTTCCCTCTTTCTGTTTTGCTTCCATCTTACCTTTTAACTTAAATAATAATGTCAACCAGCATTCAGGTAGGAACCGCATGCACATGCTTTCGTTGTTTGCAACCACACATTGGCCACAGATACTAAAGTTCAGCTAGAGTAAAAGAAACCACTGGATAAAAGCAATTAACCATAATGATTTTGTAATTTGCATAATTGCATTTACATTGCAGCTTATTTCTACTTTATATTAGTAAAGTATGGTATGAATGCACATAAACATTAGTTTTTAGACTTTTTTTTTTTTTTTTTTTTTTTTAGTTTTTTGAGACAGAGTTTCTCTGTGTAGCCCCTGGCTGTCCTGGTACTCACTCTGTAGACCAGGCTGGCCTCAAACTCAGAATCTGCCTGCCTCTGCGTCCCAAATGCTGGGATTAAAGGTATGTGCCACCACCGCCCGGCTAGTTTTTAGACTTATAAAAATTATTTTATGTGTATGAGTATTTTACTTGCATGTATGTCTGTGCATCATATGCATGCCTGGTGCCCTCAGAAACCAGAAATGGATGCTGGATCCTCTGGATCCGGATTTACATGTGGTTGTGAGCTGACATGAGGGTGCTGGAAATCAAACCCAGGTCCTCTGGAAGAACAGCCAGCACTCTTTAACTGCTGAGCCTTTTCTAGTGCCAGATTTGTTTTTGAAAATTGACTGTGAAACATTTACCTGTGGAGCTGGAGAGATGGCTCAGTGGTTAAGAGCACTGACTGTTCTTCCAGAGGTCCAGAGTTCAATTCCCAGCAACCACATGGTGGCTCCCAACCACCCTATAGTGGGATCTGATGCCCTCTTCTGGTGCGTCAGCTACAGTGTACTCACATAAACAAACAAACAAAAAAAAAACCCCAAAAGCCACTACCTGCACCTTGCTGTAATATGGATGGCAGCTTTGGATGGGCAGCTCAGATGACAAAGGAAATCCATGGACAGGCAGCATGGATACACCTGCCTTCTCTGAGTAGCTACATCTAGCAATGCTGCTGAGGTCCTCGGCTGGCATCAGACTCCAGTTTCATTAGCGTTTCAGCATGGACTCAGTACTCTCCAGGGACTTTCCTGCCCTTCAGTCCCACATAGGAACTGCTGAACTTCCTGGACTGAGCAACTCTCTCATTTTCTGCTTCTCTAGTGAGCAGGTAACTCTTGTTGATTTACCCAGCCTGTGTCATGTAAGAGAACTGAATAAATCCCATTTTTACTTTAAAAATATGTCTGTATAACCCCACCTCAGTCATCGTCGTACTGTAAACTCCATGTGAACAGTAACTATTTCTGTTTGATTCCCAAAGATTCTACACAGTTTCTACTAATTAATAATAGGCTTGGTCTGGCGAGATGGCTCAGCGGGTAAGAACATTGACTGCTCTTCCGAAGGTGCTGAGTTCGGATCCCAGCAACCACATGGTGGCTCACAACTACCCATAATGACCCTCTTCTGGTACGTCTGAAGACAGCTTCAGTAAATTATGCCGAAGCAAGCTGGCTGGAGTGAGCAGGGCTGGAGCGAGCAGAGTCGGCAGAGGTCCCGAGATCAACAGCAGCCACACACATGATGGCTCACGGCCATCTGTACAGCTACAGTGTACTCATACACAATAAATAAAAATAAATCTTTAAAAAAAATAATAGGCTTATTAATAGGTTATTGTTGTGAATGGGTAAATGAAAGTTCAGAAACTTTGCCTTCTTTGTATTTATTTCTGAGAACCAACAAATACAAATCAAGTCTCGAAAGGAAAAGAAAAGAGGATGCTGAACTGTACTGAACGTGAATCACAGCCTGTTGATTCTGAAAACAATCCCATAATAGTCAAGTGTGTTAAGACAGAGAAGAGATGGTTTATTTAGGGGAGAGGGAAACACAGAGCCGATAACCACATACTTGTTTTTGTGCTTGCTTTTTAAATTAAATCCCTGTTGCAGGGTACATTCAAGGAGACAGTCCAATACCCTGCACCCTACAGCCCAGTTCTGGAGCTTTTCTGTCTATTAGAGGTACCGGCATTTTCTGACGCCACTGCTGGCCAGGAGAGCTGTTTGCTTGTTTTATAGCTTCAAGATTTTTATGAAAGATAAATGACAATAAATAAGAGTCAGGAGATGCAGTTAAGAAAGAATCAGATAAGGTGTGCCTTTTAGCGAGCATACGCTGTTCTCACTATAAATCCTAAACTGAAATCTAGCGTCTTAGTTTATGTGAAGAACTTTATGATGAACTTTATCCTTGTACTACAAATGAGGGTGCCCATTCAGAGGTTTGTGAAGTTGCTTACAGTACAGAACTGCTCAGTACCAAGACTGAATTTGATAGCATTCTGCTGGAGATAAATCCTAGGGTTTTTTTTTTTTTTAATTTGGACAATGTTTCTGGAAATATCAGCTATCCATATACCATTCAGTGTGCTGAACTCCTTAGCTGCTGCTTTCAGATATTGGATGTCTGCCTGCCGATCAGATTATTATTTTCTTCCTGTTTTCCTTGGACTTTTAAGCTTTATTTAACCCAATCTTAAGCAATAACATGCATGAAATTATGGGTTAACACATTACATCGCCCGAACACATTAGTTTGTTTTAATGAATGCATAAAGATTAATATTAAAAATGTATCTTCTTATTGTCTAAAATTGAATAAAAAAAAGAAATAAAAAGGAAAGGAACATGACTGCCCAGAGGTATGGTGGAGGAGAATGTTTGTTATAGATATTATATAGATATTGTAGGGTAGAAGAAAAGATCATTTAGTAGAAATATAGAGTGTATAAGCTTTTACTTAAAGGACATGGAAAATTCTCTCTGAAACGAGTCAAGAATATAGGCCGGCTATATTCCAGAAACCAGTCCCTTCACAAAGGCAGACATCTAGGTGTTTCTAGGGAGCGGTCAATCACAAAGTGAATGACAATGACAATGATAAAGCCACATTCTTGAGAATAATGAGTATGCAGGATGTTTTCCTCATGACCTTGACTCCTGACTCCTCATTACCACGACTACTGACTAAATCATGGGTTGGGTCCCTCTGAAATTTTCCACTGTTTTTATGTTTCCTTGGTTACCCCCTCACTCCCCCTGGTTTGTGGTTTTTTTCCTTTAAATACCCCACACTTCTTGTGCTCTGGGTCAAACTCCTCTGCCCTTACATGGGTTACAAGCTCGGCCCATTATACTGGCTTCCCCCAAATAAACCTCTTGCTGTTTGCATCAAGATCGGTCTCTTGTGAGTCTTTGGGGGGGGGGGGGCGTGTTCTCCCGGGACTTGAGAGAGGGTCTCCCCTCTCGGGGGTCTTTCAATGTTACTATAGATATTATAAATAAACATAGCCAGAGGCAGGGACATCTGGGAGACTCCAGAGTAGACATGACTCTGAGCAATGTGAAGAGAGGAGAGAGAGGGAGGGAGAGGGGAGAGTCAGGGAACCAAGTAAGGTAGCCAGGAAGCCCAAAAGAGAGTAGACTGAAAGGACCAGGTAACTAAAATGGCTGGATTATATAACAAAGGTCAGCTGACAGGAAGGACAGTCCAGTCCCTGTCCTGGAGAGGTTTATTGGGGGAGGCATCCAGGAGGGCCCTGAAACAGGTAGGGACTGAGGGATGCTGGGAAAGCCAACTAGCCAGGTCCACTTTGATATGCTAAATGGGCACCTTAGCCATTTGTCCCAGGGTTTGATACTTTAAAGAAATTAGTTTACATAATCTCCGGTCTGTACTTCATAAGACAAACACTGCTGCTGCAGTGCTGTTGAAGGTCTCGTTCCAAGGGAAGGCCAAATCTGATGGTCTATGGTCTCATTTATGGGCTGGCCTCCAGTTTAGAGGAGATAAATCAAGCTATTTTTTCTGAGACAGAGGGAGGGAGCCTGACTCACATTTCCTGAGCAAACTGCCAATGCACCAAACAAGGAGTTTTATAAAAAAAACCCGTTTCTCCCGGGGTCACTCAAGCCCTCCAAACAACCGAATTGGAGTTAAACTTGGCAATGATTACTGTGTATCGCCAGTGTCTGACAACCGATGGTTTCTGCAGCAAGAGCAGAATCAAAAATTGTCAGCAAGCACCTACGCAGCTAGCTGCTCCCATAAGTTTCCCAAATCGGAAGAAAAGCTTCCTGGCTTTTGTGCTGGCCCAGTTGGAATTGAATTGTTTTTATTCTTTCCTGTAAGTAGGTTGTGGGAGGAAATCTTTGGGCTGTCTTTCTCTACTATTGAGTGAGAAGAATAATACAGGATTATTAGAGAAAGGGGGAAGGGGGAGGGAGGAGAAGGAGGGTGTAACCTCGGTAAAAATAAATTCATATCTTTGAGAGTAAAAGAAACCAACAACGTGTATTTGGTTTAGGAATTTGGATATGGCCCAGTGCGTCTAAAAGGAGGGAGGGGCGGGGGAATAAGGAAGAAAGAGCCTCAGAAAACAGAAAGACAATATACAAAGATTTTGACATGTCAATGAGTGTAGCCCAAAGTGGCAGAACACTTTCCCAACACATTCAAAGCCCTGAGTTTAGCCTCCAATACTGAGAAGAAAATGTGTAATGTCTGTGTTTGGTTGCAGTTTAACATATCGCTTCCATAGTGTCTCCACAGCCAACACTCTCCTTCTCCTCACGCTTGGGTAGTAACTAGTACAGGCTCACTGGCATGTGTGTCTCACCAACATCTGCACTTTAAATTAGAATAAGCAAATCTTAATACTTTTATCCCGTTTATTTCCTTCCCTGAAGGATCTTGAGCTAGAAGTCTTGTTTTTCGTGAGGAGACAGCATTATTGTGGCATCTTTCACAATAACCAAAAAATTGGGACTGCCCTTGTTTTCGGCCTCCTTTGGCTGGTAACCCAGGCAACAGATTAAATGACTTGCGCTTGCTGAGGAGTCATCACAAAGGAATGGAAGTTCATTTTCCCTCACTTTCTTGGGATAACTAAGACTGCACTCTATTTGGCAGGTTGAAGCTACTATTAAACCTGAAAATTATGAGGAGAGACCAAATCTACAACTGTCCAGTTAAAGCAAGCTTTATTTAGTCCTGGCCAGAAAGATGCACACTGGCCAGGTCCATACCTGGGATTCCCAGAGAATGTTGTGGAATTAGGCCAGTTAGATTCCTTAAAGGCCAAACCCACAAGGCTAAGTACTTTCTGTCTCTGTCTAGCTGGGGATAAGCACACATCCTGATGTGCTTCTTGTTGTGTATCTCCCACCTATGTGTGATCCAGCACATCCTGCGCCATGGGGCAACCCACCTTGTGTGCTGAAGTGAAAACATATGACTTGTTTTCTTATATGAACATCAACCGAAGCATTTCAGATAGTTATTTGTCCCTGGGCACGAGGGGCTTACAGATCAACGACAGCCCTTATGCTACCTTCACTTGGTTAAAAGAACATTTCGTTTCTGAAATCTAGGATCTTAGAGACTTGATCTACAAAACAAGAACATCTGGGGGCAGGAGAGAAGGACTTGTAGCCAAGATGATTTGAGTATGAAAGACTAAGGAAGGCCACTGGGAGCTGTACTCCTGACAGTAGCTTGGAAGTAACAGGAATCTTGAGAGGTATGAGTGTATGTTCCTGGAGACCAGCTCTGAGCAGAGCCGTCCCTGTCGGGTGAGGGTTCCAGTTGTCAACATCTGGCAGAAGCAGCAGATATCTCCTCGTGGAAGTGGCCGCCTTTCAGTGGACTCTGTGATTTGGACAACGGACATCCTATCAGTTGCAGTAATGGACTGAGGGCTTTCCTCCTGCCCCTTCTCATCATGGGTCTTCACAACTACATAAGCCTTGTTAGTCCTTCCTAGAAGATGAAGTGAAGTCCTCTAACAAGAGATATCAACCTTAACAGACTTGATTAATTTAGCCCTGGAAAACAGTAAAATGTAGCATTTCCCACACTTCGATTGTGACGGTAATCTCAACACAAAATCCAGAGCTGCTGGCCTGCCAAGTTAATATCATCTAAAGGTTTTTGTCTGTTAGTCACAAGATGTTAGTTTTGATACAGTGGTGTGGTGAGCAAGGAATAGCTACTCTGGAGAGCTAGAACCAGCCCAAGATAAAATAATTAACCTCTGGACCTGCAACATTCCAACCTCCCCACAAGTCAAGATGAAGTAACTAACCTCTGGACCTACCTACATTCCAACCTACCCACAGTATCAGTTCCAATGAATCAATCAGCCTCAGCGGACACAACTTCCTTCCAGGAATCCTCTTTCTTAGTAAATCTATCACTGTATAGCAATAGCACCACAAACCTAATAGATTAAAACAGCACTCATTGGCTAAAGATTTGAGACACATTCATTTAACTCTCCTCATCTCTCTGACCAGCGAGCTAGGTGTAGCTTCACTCTGTCCCGTGCGTCCTGGTGCCTCAGCAGCTTCAGTCAGATACCATATAAGTTTCCATGGGGATGGGATCTTTCGTCTGCATTCGCATGGCTATTGGTCACATTCACATTCTTGTAGACGGGCAGACTGAGGACCTTATTCAGTGGATGGTATCTTTAATTCCTTGTCACATAAGTCTTTCCTTGTGGTAACTTGCCTCATCAGGACCAATGAGTCAATGGAGTTCACCAGCAGGGTCAAAGTGACAGTTGCATGCTCCATGGTCATGTATGGCGTCTCATCATCTCTGCCATATGCTACTGGTTGAAGCAAGCCACCAACTTCATTCACATTCAAGGAGAGGGGCTCAACACAGGGCATGAATACCAGAATAAAGAGTATTTGTGTTCACCTTTATATCTACAACCTAAGCTATGAATAATTTTTAGCAATATTGAGACATTCATTGGAAAACAAACTCCAAAAATCAAATACAGTGTTTACCACAATGGTTGTCACATTAGCATTCTTTTTTAAAATTTCATTTTATGTGTATGGGTGTTTTGCCTATATGTATGCGTCTGTGTACCTGGTGGTCTCAGAGGCTAGAAGAGGCTATCTGACTCCTTGGAACTAGAGTTACAGACAGTAGTGGGCCACCATGTGCATGCTGGGAATTAGTTACTTCTCTAGCCTCCATATGAGCATTCTTTTGCTAAATAGTCATGTATGTACTTATAACTTGCCACTTTATTATACATGCTTTTAAGAACATTTTTCTAATTATTCCTGAAGGGGGATTGTAGAGAGAACATCTTGTGTGTTGTATGGATGCATCACCTGTCAATTAAAAAACCTATGCCCTATAGGAAAGGATAGAAGTTGAGACATCTGAGAAGCAGAAAGAATTCTGGGATAGAGAGGTGTGGGAGGAGTCATGGGGGCAGGGATGTGAGGAGGACAGGCACATGGTACCTGAGCAGAGGTAAGCAGCCACATGGCAGAATGTAGATTAGTATAAATGGCTTGTTTTAAATTATTAGTTAACCAGGGAACGATCCTAGCTACATGGCGTAGGTATTTGTAAGTATATTTTGAGTCTGAGTTGTTGTCCTGGGGGAACTTGGGGCTGGGATGTAAAACAACCCATCATACAACAGGGAATGGATATAAATAAATAAATAAATAAATAAATGATAGATTTACTGTAAAAGTAGTCACTTTATTAAAGGGGAGATAGGGTCTAAAGTATGTAATATGTACTATTTACTAAACTGAGGAAAACGCTCATGTCTACTAATCAGCTATAGAAGGCGTTCCGTGAATCTCGCTTTACACATTGCGGTGGCTTGATTGGGATGCACTGCCTCCCCCATAGACTCATGTAGTAGAACACTTGGTCCCTAGTGGAGGGTGTTGTTTGGGGAAGTTTAGGAGGTACAGCCTAGCTGGTGGAAAATGTTACTGGAGGCAGGCTTCCAGGGTAAAAAACCTCACTTACTTCCAGTTTGCGGGCTCTGTTTTGTGCATCCTGCTCCAGATGCTGTGCCTGCCCCTTGTGGTCAGGCTTCCGCTCTGCCCTTATGGACTCCTATCCCTTTGGAACTGTGCGTTAAAATAAACATCATCTTCCTTAAGCAGCTTTTGGTCAGGGCACTTTACCACGGGAACGTCAAAGTAGCTAATGCATGCATGAAAATGCAAATTAAAACAGGGATGTGCAAATATTATGTCATGGTGACAAAGATTTGAAAGTTCTATTGGGGGAGCTTACGGGAAGAAACAGATAAGAAACTAACAAATGTAACAGATATCTGTGGAATACAGATAGAGGCCGTGAAGAAAATTAAAGTGGGATGAAGAGTAGGAGCCACAGAGCTGCAAACCCAGCACCAGTGCATATATGTGTGCATGTGTGTGTGTGGAAAGCGGAGGACAACCCTATGCATTGCACCCCATGTGTCATCTACTTACATTCTATTGATTGATTGATTGATTGATTATGTGTACACATGCCACAACATATGTGGGATTCAGAGGAAAACTAGCAGGAGTGGGTTCTCTTCTTCCCATGTGTAGGCTCCAGGGATCAAACTCAGGTCATGAATTTTGGTGGCCAGCTTCCTTACCCAATGAGAAGTCTTGTGCCACACTCCTTTGTTTCGTTCGTGAGACAGGGTTTCTCTGTGTAACCTAGCCTAGTGCCTGAGTCCTGGAATTGCTCTCTAGACCAGGCTGTCTCAAACTAACTCACAGAGATCTGCCTGTCTCTGCCTCCTGAGTGCTGGGATTAAAAGCGTGCACCACCATGACTGGATCCCTCCTCCTTTTTAAAAAATTAGTTAAATCAATCAATCAATCAATCAATCAATCAATATACATATATTTATATATATTTACAAAATATATGTGTGTGTATATATACATATATATTTATATATATTTATAAAATGTATGTGTGTATGTATGTATGTGTGTGTATATATATATATATATATATATTTGTTTGTTTGTTTGTTTTGAGACAGGGTTTCTCTGTATAGCCCTGGCTGTCCTGGAACTCACTCTGTAGACCAGGCTGACCTCGAACTCAAGTAATCTGCCTGCCTCTGCCTCCCAAGTGCATAAATGAATTTTTTATTGACAGGATTTTTCCTATGTATCTCTGGCTGGTCAAGAACTTGCTCAGTAGACCTGTTTGACCTCAAGTTTACAGAGATCTACCTGCTTCTGCCAAATGCTAGGATTAAGAACATGTGCCCCCATGCCTGTCTTCGCTGTTTTTTTTTTTTTAAAGACGAGGCCTATAACCAACATGGAACTGATTAATAAGGTTTGCTCTCTGGACTGTGACCCCCTAGTCTTACACCAACAAGGAATGGAATTCTAACAAGGTCTGAGTGATTTTGGGCCTGGGCTCTCCCTTAGCCTCCAATGAAAGCTCAGCCCTTGATTTCAGTCTTGTGTGATCTTAGTAGAGAACTCAACCAATCCCACCTAGACACGGGTCTGCAAGGTCATAGGTGAGTACTGTTTTAAGTTTGTGTGACTGGTTAATGTAGCAGCAAATAACGAATACAACATTTTCTTGTTTGCTGTGTTTTACAACACAGAGAAAAGGTCTCAGCTCTTTACCCCTCCCCAATATTCCCCAAATAAGCTTCTTCCGACCCCTATCTATGTGTCTAGCCTTTCCTGTTTGTGAAATCCTCAACTTATCACTGGTTCTTACTCCTCCTTCAGCTGACAGCTTAAATGTCAGAGCCCTAAAGAGAGCCTTTCCCTAACTACCCCAGCTTAAGTAGCAGGCTCCTAACTTACTGTCTTACTTCCCTATTATTTTCTGCCCAGCGTCAGTAGACCACTCCCATGCATAAAAGTTCTAAACACTTTGCATTTAAACATTACGAGGCTGTGAAATGAGTGACTCTGCTACTCTCTGCTTAACAGATGAGAACATGAAAGCAAGAGACCGAGAAACTCTCAGGGACCACACACCTGGCAAAGGGTAGTAGCCCTGAGATTTGAACCCAGGAGGTCTTATTTCACGCTTGTATGAAGTCCTCTTCTAGAGAAGTAATGATCAGGGGTCTGAAGAGGTGGCTCAGCAGTTAGAACTCTTTCTGTCCTTGCAGAGGGTTGGGGTTGGATTGTTGGTTTCCAGGTTGGATGCATGTTAGGTGGCTCACAACCACCAGGGAGCTCGCGCCCCAGGAGAGCTGACATCTTACACCCTCTTCTAGCCTGTACAGACACAATATGATTTTAAGCTTTATTTATTTTTATTTTGTTTATACGAATGTTTGTCTGTATATATGTATGCCTGTGAAGGCCAGGTGCATGTAGAAACCAGAATTGGTGTTCAGATACCCTGGGATTCGAATTACAAACAGTTATGAGCCACCATGTGGGTGCTAGGAATCGAAAACCAGGCTTTGTGTGAGAGCTCTTAACCTCTGAGACATCTCTCTACCTTCATAAAATAAAATATTAGAAAAAAATAAAAAAAAATCAGTTTTGTGAGTGTATAATATTGGCCCAGAATATATAGTTTTTCCCATTTGGTGAAATGATTTGTTCAGAATGGTTTATCAAAAAGTACTGAGGCATGGAGGAAACTCATTCTTAGCTCCTTACAGTTAGCTCTGGGCTTTTTCTACATTCCTTTGGAGACATCCCTGGCACTCTGCTCTATGACATAGCCTAATTCAGGGAAGTCTTTCTGGTGATCCTCAACTCTCTCTGGCTGCCCACAATAGCTGGCCTGTGTCTAACACACACTGACTTCTCTGCCTCTATGGGGTGAATTTCTCCTGGGGACAGCATGCGATAACTATTTCTATTTTCTTCCTTCCCATACCAGTTTCTCTCTGGACAACACAAATGGCCCTTTCCACCTTTGAATACTCAAATTATAATACATATTTGAGAATGCTCTCCGCCTCCTCTAAGAAATCTCTCTGGTGTACCCTTTTTCCGCTATAAATAATAATCAGTGTTCAAGATCTCCCGGCTCACCCCATTGACTCCAAACAACCTAGTAAAGCCAAGACTCTCGCCTGTAAAACACTTCCTCAATAGCCCAACAGGAAACAAAGACATCTAGTCCCAGGCCTTTAACCCAGGCTGCTGGAGTCCACGGGAGCTAATTGTTTAGCTTTCCTGTATTTGAAGCACAAATGCTTCCTTTTCCAATAATAGACTCACTAAGGCCTCAGTCAACACAGCAAAATTAGGGCCTTCAGGGGAAAGCCTGTGTTCAGACAGAGCTTGTGGGTAATTTAGCTTGGGAGGTCTGTGGGCCTGAAACATGGTTCATAAATGAACAGCAGGGCCTCTCAGATCTCAGACTTTCCAATTGGTTCTGGAGGGGGGGTTCCCTGCCAGCAGTGACCCCCCTTCTTTTATGTCACCTTATGGAGTGCAGAGCCTGTTTCTTACAAACAACAAAAGAAAAAGTGGGTGTGCCTAGTATACAATATGATTTACCAAGAATGCATCCCCCGAAGCACAATGTAGAACGTTGTTTATGAAATGGGGTTTGACTCCCAAGCCTACATTCCCCTCTGCCTCTACCCTGTGATCCTGGGTTCCGGCCACACCAGATCATTGTCCATGACTCAGCACATTTCATGCTTTTCCACATTTTGCTCTCTCAGCATTTGCTTAGCAGTGTCTTCCAATATGCCTACTGGTCATTGACTCTGGTTCTTAAGACGAAGGTGACATCCTTTGTTAGCTGTGCCCACCTCCTTCTCTAAAGAGCAAGTACAATGGGGAAAGGCATGTAGTGGCTTGCCTCCAGGTTAGCAGAGAGCGCAGGAAGGAAAGGAGGGTGGCATGGGAATGTTGGCTACTTATTTTTTTAATAGCCCACAGGTCCCAGAGGGAAGAAAAGTTCTCTCTGTAATAGAAGCCCTTCTTGGGACCCAAAAACTTAGAGCATGTGGGAAGAATGTGACAGTGAAGGGGAAAGAGTGAGCTAAAGTGATAGATGATCTCCCTCAGGTCAGACCTTTAAATATAGAGAAAAGAAGAATTCCATGACGCACGATGCAGACTTCTCACTACAGGAAACTATGGCGATTGAGAATACTCTACATTGGAACTACTTGATTTGAGGAAGACTTTTTTGTTTGTTTGTTTGTTTGTTTTTTGAGACAGGGTTTCTCTGTATAGCCCTGGCTGTCCAGGAACTCACTCTGTAGACCAGGTTGGCCTCGAATTCAGAAATCTGCCTGCCTCTGCCTCCCAAGTGCTGGGATTAAAGGCGTGCGCCACCACTGCCCAGCAAGACTTTTTTTTTTTTTTTTTTTTTAATTGTTAGTTTATTGCAGTTTTTTGCCTGCTTGTATATTTGTGTGCATGCCTGGTGACCACGGAGACCAGAAGGGGGCATTGGATCTCCTGGAACTGGAGTTATAGATGATTGTGAGCCACTATGTGGCTCACAATGAGTCCTCTGTAAAGGCAACGCTTAGAGAAATAATATGTCTTTCCAGCGAGAGATCACTCAGCATGAAGGAAGTTTTTTTAACCATGTTTGTCTTGATGGAGCTAATGCAGAAAAAGGAACTGGCTTTCAATTGGTGAGCGGGCTGTAGGCAAGAAACACAAGTGAAGGTATTCCATTACAAACCCCCAAAACTGGATACACACCCAAAGGATTTGGTGTTTTCCCTGTTGGATTTTGGTCTTGCTGAGGTCTAATCTTGATCTGCTCTGTCCACATCCCTCTCTTTTCGAATGGAATACTTATTCTACACCATTGCATAGTAGACATACATGACATGATGTTTGATATTATCAGAACTCACAGTTAAGTTTGTCTAGAGTGTGAACGCACACTTCGGACTTTTCAACAGTGCTGGTACTCTAAAACTATGGAGACGTTTAGAAACAGACTAAATGCACTCTGCATTATGAGAATAAGACTTTGGGGGCCAGGGCAGGAGTATCATGGTTTCCAGTGCTGTGTTCATGTGCCATTTTGACAAAAGGTGGACTTGTCATTGGTAATCTTGATTGTCAGCTTGACTGGATTTATAATCACCATGGAAATATGACCCTGCATGTATCTATGCTGGTGCCTCCAGAGGAGTTTAGCTAAGGAGGGAAGACCATTCTAGTGGGCTGTACCATCTCATGGGCTTGGCTCCAGGCTCAGTAAAATTGAACTGAGTACTAGCATTCACCTCTCTGGTTACTGACCATAGACACAACGTGACTAGCTGTCCCAGGCTCCTGCTACCATGCCTTCCTTCCCTCCCATGATTGTCTATACCCTCACAGTGTGGTCCTAAATAAACCCTTCTGGCCCTAAGTTCATTCTGTAAAGTATTTTGTCACAGGCATGAGAAAAGTCACTGCTCATCCAGTTACCATATGGATTCTCTATTGCAGGGCTTTTGGGGTCCCACCTGCATTTTAATAATGAAGACTCAGGGCCATCTGTATAGTGCAAGGCTGCTGACCTGGTTGCTGAGGTGGTCCCTCAGCTAGCCCCTCTAACTTAACCCTACCTCCCAGCCATTGCATCTCTCCATGTGGCTCTCGTTGCTCTTTCCCCCTTGCTTCTGTCTCTTCTGTCTGGTCTTCTGGTCCAGCTCCAGCCACCAACTTTGGCCACACTCCTTACTCTGAACCAATCAGCAGCAGGAAGATGCCCAGTCCTTCTTTCTGTGCTGCTTTTTGGCACTGAGGGCTTCCCCATGGCAAACTGCCTTTTCCTTTTGGGCAGTGAGAAAAGGACAAAGATTTTCATATCCTGCTAGCCTGGTGCCTTCATAGCCATTAACAACTGAGAATATGGGAACACACTTTTATAGTCAGTTGATACAATATGTGTGGATTATCCCAACAGTTATATAAAGGATCTTATACAAGTAACTATTTTAATCTTATGATAACAACAACTTTGATCACTTTCAGAACCTACATTGTCTTTTTTTTTTTTTTTTGCTTTGTTTTGTTTTGTTTTGTTTTCTCTTCTCTTCTTTTCTTTTTAAACAGAATCTAAATGTGAAGCTCTGGCTGGTCTGAACTCTATATAAACCAGGCTGGCCTTGAACTCAGAGATCTAGCAGCTTCTGCCTTCCAAGTGCTGGGATTCAAGAACATGTGCCACTATGCTTAGCCTTAAACACTCAACATATTTACTCTTCCTCTGCACAATTTGTTGATTGGCTTTTGTTGATCTTACAGGCTGTGTCCTTACCACATTATAACTATAGTTACTTTAACAGTTTTGTCTTTAAAATTTACACTAGAGATATGGGTGATTTTTTACACTACAGAAATGGGAGTTTTCAATAGACTTATTTTCCTAGTGAGTCTTTCTTTTCTTCTTTCTTTCTTTTTCTCTTTCTTTCTTTCTTTCTTCTTCTTTTTCTTCTTCTTCTTCTTCTTCTTCTTCTTCTTCTTCTTCTTCTTCTCTCTCTCTCTCTCTCTCTCTCTCTCTCTCTCTCTCTCTCTCTCTCTCTCGTTTTGAGACAAAGCCTCACTATACAATCGTAGCTGGCCTGGAATTCAGAGATCTACTAGTTATTTCTCTGCTGGTAAAAATGAGCCAATTCAAGCCAGATTAGAGTATATATACACGGATTTGTTGGAAAAACAACAAACTCTTGGCGAGTGAGTTCATTGTTCCCAAGGACCAAGGCCCAGGAAGTCACCTTTGAGAAGGAAACAGAAAGGAGAGGGGAGGAGAGAAAGAAGGCACTTGCAGAGATTGGGAGAGAAGAGAGATGGAAGTGGGAGGAGAGACCAAAATGTCTGGATTATACATAAGAGTCCCTGGCTGGAGGGCAGCACAGCCCCTGGGCTGGAAAGTTCAGGGTGAAGGGTGTGGTAAGTCAGGTAGGGACTGAGGGATTCTGGGAGCCCAGAAGCCAGGTCTGTTTGGTATGCAAAATATGTACCTCTGCAGTTTGTGCCTGGCTCTGAAACCTAACACCAACTGCCTCTGCTTCAATAAAAGTGGTACTTCTCCAGCACTTCTGTCCCTGAGTGAATTTTGAGCTCCTAGTTCAAGTTACTCATTCATCAATCAACCCCCTGGTCTCCTTACTTTGGAGAAGATCTTAAGACTGCTCTTTAGACTGTCCTATCAGGTAAGTCAGGAATTTCCATTTAATCAGGGCTGGTTTCTGAAAATTTACCCTCCTTTCTTTTTTTTTTTTTCTTTTTTTTTTTTTTTCACCACAGTTCCATGGTTTTTTTTGCATTTTTCTTTACTCTTATTTTGGCTTCTCTACAAATGAGGTAAATGAACCACCTCCTCTCGTGTCTTAGTCTTGTTTTGGAAAGGAAATGCACCTCCGCAGTTGGCCATCCCGAGATGCTGGTGAGCTACAAACTCCTGTGCTTGTCCATTGTCTACTTGTTCTAAGTAGACCCTGTGCACAAGTTAGAAGGCCCTGGGTCCTCTACTAAAGCCTCCGTCTCTGATGAAGCTCGAGGAGCCAGAACTGGTGATACCTGTTCCACTTTGCTGCCGGTAGAGAAAGCCAAGAGTCAAAATCGTTCTCAATGTTCTGCCCTTCACCACAGAGACAGACTGAAGCCAGGCATCTGCTTGCTTGACAACATGGCTTCTCTTGAACCAGGGAGACAACATGGAGTGTCTGCATGTTTTAAAAGTCATCCCTTTTGTTTTCTGTGGTCTAGGAAACTGAAGAATGCACAGCTCTGTCAACCTGCAGAGCTAGACAAAGTAGGAATCAGTCCCTTGGGTAACTTGGTTATAAAAACCGAATTGCTTGAAGCTCGTGTAAAGTGCTTCCGAGGCTGAGAGCAGAACTGGGTTTATTGCTGATTCAGATCAGGGAAGATAGTACTGAGAGTATTCATTCCCCGTTCAAGCAAACAGGTCTCCTGCCCACCTCGCAGAGGGAGGACTCAGGTGTGGAGTTATTGCTGTAGGGAACCAGGGAGAAAAGTTCGGGGACTGCTCATTTCTCTTCACAATTCCAGATGTAGTACCCCTCTGCCACCTTCCCATTGTAACTTGGAAGAATTTGTGTCTGGAGCAAGTGGAGGAGACACTATCACGAACTCTCCCTCTCTTTTTATTTTTCTGAGAGAGGTTACACATTTCTAGGAACACTTGCTGAGGAGGTAAATGGGAGATAGAAGATACAGATCTCGGGAGCCATTCAGGGGAGAAAGAACACCAAGCGAGCCACTGTTTTTGCTGGCCGAGGCCTCCTTCCACAGATCTCCTTCCACAGAGTGTTTAGCTAGCATGGTGATGGAAGCAAAATGAGAAAGAAGGTTGAAGAACTGCTCACTCTCCTCTTGAGCCAGATGTTTCACACCAATGCGGCAGGTGAATCTTTTGGTTTGATGTCATTGCTGAGGCACTGTGGTGAGGACCTCCTTTAAAAAGGTGTTCTCTGAGATGGGGGTAACTGGCAGAGCACCAGCAGGTACAACCCTACACTCAATCTCCAGCACCACCGTAAACAAGCTAAGTGGGCTGAAGAGGTGACTCAGCAGTTAAGTGCACTTATTGCTCCTGTAGAGAACCCAGGTTCGATTCCCAGCACCCACGTGGTAGGTCATAATCTCCTACAACTCTAGGTCCAGGGTGATCTAACACTCTCTCCTGGCCTCTGTAGACACCAGGCACATGTATGTTCCATAGACATACATGCAGGCAAAAATATTCATACATATAAAATAAAATAAATAAATCTAAAACAAAAATGAAACACCTTAAAGCTAAATTACAAATTAACTAAGGCAAGAAGTTGGTTTCAGCTTACACTAGTCAGAGCATGCTGCCACTTCCTGTCTGACATGAACAGTAAAGAATGAAAGGGGTTGGGGGAAGAAAGGACAGGAAAGGAAAACGGTGGTGAGAGAGTAAATTATGTAAATATTTGGAAAGGGATCGCCATGATTTTTTAATTGCATTTTTCTTCCTTAAATTTTTTCTCTTCCGGGGCTAGAGAGATGACTAAGTGGGTAAGAGCATCGACTGCTCTTCCAAAGGTCATGAGTTCAAATCCCAAAACCACATGGTGGCTTACAACCACTGGTAATGAGATCTGATGCCCTCTTCTGGTGCGTCTGAAGACAACTACAGTGCACTTAATTATAATAATAAATAAATCTTTGGGCCTGAGTGAGCAGAGGTCCTTAAAAAGTCAATTCCCAACAAACAGATGAAGGCTCACAACTATCTCTACAGCTACATTGTGTACTCATATACATAAATAAATAAATCTTTAAAAAAATTTTGCTGGGCGGTGGTAGCACACGCCTTTAATTCCAGCACTTGGGAGGCAGAGGCAAGTGGATTTCTGGGTTTGAGGCTAGCCTGGTCTACAGAGTGAGTTCCAGGACAGCCAGGGCTACACAGAGAAACCCTGTCTTGAAAAACAAAACAAAACAAAAAAAATTTCTCTTCCATACAGAACTGGAATTTTTGCATTTGCAAAGTATTTTGCAAATATTTAGATATGGCCACTTAAATAAATATGGGATATAGATAAACTATATTAATTGATCGATTTACCTAACGGATAGCTATTGTCAGGCTCAATGCTTAGGAGTAGGGCTGAGTAAGACAGAAAACCTTTGGAGATTTCATTAGCACTAAGCTCACTGGTGCGCTCATGATTCACAATCTATCACAATAAATGTCTTCTCCTGAAATCATAGCAGGGGAACATGGCAGACGAACGTATCTATCTCAAGGTTACATACAGGTAGGTGCTTAGTGTAATTGCTTTGTAATGGCACTATTAAAACTCTAAGAATAGTCAGAGTACTTTTTTGAACTTTATAAGGCAATGGAAATGTTTCTATAAAGAATATTAGGGAGAGTTATCGATCAATCAATTGAAACCTTCTGGTTAGAATAATAGATGTACTTAACCTGTGAGTATGCGATTAGTGTGATTGAGCATCCCCACTCTCGAGGTTTCTTCCACTTGACAGGGTCCTATTAGTGTATATCTTAGCTTACTGTTCCTGGTCTTCTGCCAGTATCTTGGTTTTCCACCCTGGGGGTGATCAGTGGGTTTCCAATAAGAAATTGGATGTGGACAACTCAGTTCTCCCCCTCTTCAGATATGATAGAAGAGAGGAAGCTTGCGTTTTTTCCTTTTGATTTTGCAGGGACAGGCCTGGAGACAGACAGAAAGGGTTGCCTAGGAACTGGGTAGGCACATCTGAAAACTCTAGATCCAGCATTGCTGAGCTCAGATACCAGCCTTCCCAG
The DNA here is from genome assembly GCA_019843815.1 of Montemys delectorum. Taxonomy (NCBI): domain Eukaryota; kingdom Metazoa; phylum Chordata; class Mammalia; order Rodentia; family Muridae; genus Montemys; species Montemys delectorum. The sequence goes on along the minus strand of JADRCD010217743.1, from coordinate 17,661 downwards.
TAAAGCTTTATGAGCAGTGAAGGGGATTTCTTTCTCTTTCTACCTGTCTTGCTTTTATATTGCTTCCCTATGAAGTCGGAAATCAGGCAAGAAATGGATGGTAGTTACTGGTCCTTGTGTTTCTCAGTTTGTCATCGCTCTGACAAATATAGATGAGACTCGGCTGCAGAGAGGAAGGGTTCCTTTTGGTTCCTGGTTTCGGAGGATGCAGTCCATGGTTATCTTGTCTGTGGTGAGGAGGAATATCAGGGAGGGAGGAGCAAAGTCTCTTTCTTCATGATGACCAGGAAGCAGAGGTGACGGAAAGGAGTGGACCAAGGCAGGATAGAGCCACAAAAATCATGTTTCAGGGACCCTACCTCTAGCTAAGTCTCCCCTCCTAAAGTTACCAAACTATGGTTGCCATTTATATTTAAGCCAGAATAATCCTTTAGATTAAGTTAACATTGCCCTATAAGTATGCAAATAATATAAAACTAAGCAGAAAGTGTCCAAGCTCTTTAATTGACCTGGATTTTGAAAACAGGATGGTAAAGCCAACCTCCTCGAACTGATCTTGTCCCTCCTTTAACACTAACACCAAGGCCTAGCATCCTTGCAAAGCTTAAAATAACCTGAGTATCAAATACAATACCCAGCATTAAAAACAGCAGCATGAAACACAGCAAACAAGAGCAGAACAGAACACCCTCGCAGCACAGGAGAGATGCACTTCTCCATTTGTGAAAACTCAACTTTTTTGAAAGAACATTACACTTAAAAAAATGCTTTATTTTAATTACGTGTGTATATGTGAGTGTCTGTGTTTTTGCTATATGCACATGAGTGCAAGTTCCCTTGGAACACAGAAGTAATGGGTTCCCCCTAAGCTGGAGTTACATTCAGTTTTGAGCTACCTGATATAGGGGCTTGTAACTGAACTCAGTCCTCTGCGAGAGCAGTACGAGCTCTTAACCACAGAGCCAACTCTCTGCCCTCCCCACATATCTGCTTTTCTTTTTTTAAATTTATTTATTCTATGTATAAGTACACTGGTGTGTCAGACACACCAGAAGGGAGCATCAGATCCAATCACAAATGGTTGTGAGCCACAATGTGGTTGCTAGGAATTGAACTCAGAACCTCTGGAAGAGCAAGAGCAGTCAGTACTCTTGTATTTCGTTTTGGTTTGTTTTGGTTTTGGTTTTTTCAAGACAGAGTTTCTCTGTGTAGCTCTGGCTGTCCTGGAACTCACTCTGTAGACCAGGCTGGCCTCAAACTCAGAAATCCACCTGCCTCTACCTCCCAAGTGCTGGGATTAAAGGCGTGTGCCACCACTGCCCTACTTTTTTTTTTTAACCGTAGACCAAGTCTTGATTTTTATTACTTCAAAAAGTTGCATCTTTATTTTGCTTTCTGACTCTGCGTTTGTGACTTCAACACTTTCACAAGGATTTTCTGCTCTTCAATAAGGAAAGCCTGCTTGATCCTGTCACAGACACACTTGGCACACACGGAGCCACCATAGGCCCTGCTGATATGCTTCTCAGTCTTAGACAATCTCCTAAGGACTTTAGATCTCACAGTAGAACTCCTCGAAGTCTGCCTGGGCACACGCCACATGCGGATGTAGGTGCTTTCCCAACCTTCTTGGTGTATAGGTAAACGATCCTGGTGCCAGGGGTTCAAGACAGCCTAGTTTTGTTAGAGGCTGTGTTGTAGGAAAGCCTGCGATGGTATGTATGTCAAACGTTGGACCATCCTGAGTGCCTCTAAGCACCGTTCCTGGAAGAGCACAGTCAGTACTCTTAACTGCTGAGCCATTTCTCCAGCCCCCCATATCTGCTTTTTATACTTTAAACTATAAGTATCTCCTGTGAAGAGCCACATGTCTTTTTTTTTTTTTTTTTAACGTGGAAAATGTTAGCATTTAATCAACCTCCGGTGTGGCTTTTAAGCCACCAGAATACAGGCACCTCCAACACCCTTAATCTTCTCTTCAGCTCTCCTGCTGAAGAATTTGGCCTTCACGATGACAGGTTGTTTAGGGAGCTTTCCCTTGCCCAGAACTTTGTAGTAGCCCGATCGAACAACATCAATGATGGGAGCAGCTCCAGTCTTGTTTTTTGCTGCATTGACCCGTGTCTGCTCGCTGACCAACGTCCACAATTCATCCAGGTTGACAGTTGGGCAAAAGCTCTGGTTCCTCTTCAAATGGTAATGCCTCATACCAACTTTCCCAAAGTAACCTGGATGATATTTGTCAAAGTTGATCCTATGGTGATGCATGCCTCCAGCATTCCCGCGGCCTCCTGGGTGCTTGCGGTGCTTACCAATGCGGCCGTGGCCGTGGCTCACGTGGCCCCGGAGTTTCCGGGTCTTCCTCAGTCTGGATGGCATGGCGGTGGCAGAAAGGAAAGGGCCACATGTCTTAATATTTGGTAAATTTAAAATATCTTTGGAATGCTAGGGAGAATGAGCTAAAATTAAGTGAAAGTATTGTTTCAAGTTTGTTCGTTGGTTTGTTTCTGGTGTTTCAAGGTATCTTAGTTAGGCTTTATATTGCTCTGATGAAACACCATGACCAAAAGGCAAGTTGGGAAGGAAAGGGTTCCATATGACTGTTCATCCTTGAAGGAAGTCTGGACAGGAACTCAAACAGAGCAGAGACCTGGAGGCAGGAGCAGATCAGAGGCCTTGAGGGGGTTCTGCTTATTGGCTTGCTTCCGTTGGCTTGCTCAGCTTGCTTTCTTATAGAACCCATGACCACCAGCCCATGTACGGCACTGCCCACAGTGAGCCCTTCCCTATCAATCACGTTAAGAAAATGCCCCGTGGGCTTGCCTACAGCCTGATCTTCTGGAGACATTTTCTCAATGAAGGCTTCCTCCACTTGTGTGAAGTTGACATTAAAACTGGCCGGGACAACAGGGTTTCTCTGCATAGCCCTGGCTGTCCTGGAACTCTATAGACCAGGCTAACCTCAAACTAAGTGATCCACTTGTCTCTGCCTTCTGAGTACTGAGATTAAAGGTGTGTACCACCACACTTGGACTAATCTCTAATTTTTTTTTAATTTCATACCTGATATTGTATTTACATCACTCCCCCTTTCCCTTCCAACTCTTCCTGTGACCCCCTAGTTCCTCCAATTCATGGCATCTTCTTTAATTTTCATTACGTTCTTTCTCTTTCACATGCTGGTGTACATATAAATACAACAGGCTGAGTCCTTTTAGTATTGCCCATTTGCATATGTGTTTATTACTAACTACTTGGAATTGGATAATCAGTACACTCTTTCCTAGAGAAGTCATAAAGTCTTCCTTTAAGTCAGTTGTAATAAGGAGAAATGAGAAAGAAAATATCAGGCCTCTTAATTTTGAAGATGGCATCTTCACCCCTTTGAAGCTATTGTTCCAAGTGTTGGGCTGTCCATGGATCTTTCCTTCTACGAGCATCTTCCAATCTCTGCTGAGTGCAATTTATTACAGGCACAAATGTGGAATTTTTGCAACCGGATAAGATTTATGAAAACCCAGGTAAAGTTTCTATTATTTTCTGATATAGATTTGCCAAAGGGTCTTTCATTCAGAGATTTCTGGTTTTAGCTCAAATAAATGAAAAACACCTGTATCTCTCTGTGACCCTCCACTCTCCTGGAACATAACACAAATTGATTTAATGAAAGTTGTAAGACTGTTCTTTTCACGCGCTCTTTGCTGTTCTGGAAGGGGCTTTCAGTTGTCTTTTCTGCAGATGTTCTAGGGACAGAGCAGGCACCTCTCCTTTTGCTCAGTTCCTGCTTTCAAAGTTCATACCATTCTTCCACCAAATCACAGACACACAACACAAATAAAGTAGCACTGAAAAACCAAGAGGAAACCCTTCTGTGCTGAAGGGTGGAGACTGCTTGTGTAAAGCACTAATGAGCAGTTAGCAGAGTGCAGGAACCTCCCAGGTCCTATTGTGAAGGCCCAAGAAGAACTATCCTGAGTAAGGAGTCAATTCTTTGCAACAGAGTATTCATCGCAAAGCAAACCATGAGTGTACATCAACTAAATAATTGGAAACATTGTATCAGTTACTTTTCCTGTTGGGGTAACTAAACACTGGACAAAAGAACTACTTAGGAGAGGAAGGGTTTCTTTGCGCTTACAGTTTGAAGGGATACATTTGGAAACATGGTGGCAGAGGTTGAGGAGGGAGGTCACTTTACTTCTGCAGTCAGGAAGCAGACGGAAGTCTGCAAAAGGAAGTGGCGCTGGGTTATACAATCCCACCTCACTCATCCCCACAGTGCCTCCTTTCTGGCATAGCCCTATTTATTTCCTAAAGGTTTCAAAGTCTTCCAAAATAGTGCCACTACCTAGGAGGAACCAAGTGTTCAAACCCAAACCTAAGGGGACAGACATTTCAAGTCCAAACCACGACATATATGGATCTGGTTGGGCTTATTAAGTAGGAATATCTTTTTTTTTTTCCCCAGACAGGGTTTCTCTGTATATCCCTGGCTGTCCTGGAACTCGCTCAGAAATCTGCCTGCCTCTGCCTCCCAAGAGCTGGGATTAAAGCCATGGTAATGGTGCACCACCACTGCCCGGCAAGTAGGGAAATCTTAACAAGTATTCAGGTTAGTTTCTGTCCTAACAAAATCAGGTATTTCCCTCCACCCACTTCAGTTACACAATCCTACCTACATAGGATGCTCTCTTACTAGATTCCAGAGTCACTTTTCAGTTGATCTGTATCTTTTCAAACCCATTTCCTCTTTTCGGTTGTTTGCTTGCTTTTAAGTTTTAATAACTTTTTATTGCTTCTTTGGGAATTTCATCTCACTCACTTCCCAGTCCTTCCATGGTTGCTCCTACCCTGCCTTTGTGACCACACCCACACACCCCATCTCTCCCCAAAGAAAAAGAAGTCCAATCTGTCTTGTCCACAGACTCACTGGAGCATGGTTAGACTCCTCGAAGCAGGCCTGCTATAAGAAAATTGACTCCTTCACCTACACCCCCCATCCCCACCTGAAGCCCTCAGTTGTGGAGAGCTACCCTTCAGCATCCTTATCACAACCTTTAAGAGTTCTCTTTGATGGCTTCCTTTTTAGGCTGTTACTTTTGGGGATGGGGGTGAGATGGGGGTAAAGGGTTGTCACAGAAGCCTTCCGTATTCCTCTTTCCCAACTGTGTATCTGCAGTTACCAATTTCACTGCCAAAGTAGCTTCCTTGATCTTTATAGTCAGCTGGAGCTCAGATCATGGGCTTCTTCATGGTTTCGGGTTACAGCATAGACCATGAAGACCCCCCCTTACCCCCACCTCTTGCTGCAATAGGACCATGGACCCAAACAATGTTCTCGGAGGCAGCATGGACCCAAACAACATTCTTGGAGGCAGCCTGGACCACAGATATCAACATGGCTTCAGGCTGCAGCATAGACCACAGATGACCACAGTTAGGTAGTAACATGGGCCACTGACATCCAATTGGTCCCAGCCGCATCAGGACCACTGATCCACACATGACCCTCAGTGACATCACAGACCGCGGTGGTCCTTCAAAGGGATCCTGCTTGGCAAGTGAATCATTCCTCAGCTAGTGCTACCACCATTGCCTAGAACCAGAACAATCCTGAGGCCGGGGGCATGTAAGGAGGTTGAGTCTACATCTGCCTAAGTTCCAGGCCACTGCACTCCACCACCCCACCCACACTGGGCATTGGTTGAGTACTGTAATCTCTGCCTTCCCTTACACCTCTCACCACCATCACATCTCCAATTCCTCCTCTCTTCACAGTGCAAACACAGCTCTACTCTTGCGTCCTTCCTAGCTCTCCATCACACTTTCATCTATCTGCAGGCCTTCCTGCCTTGTTTTGTTGTTGTTGTTTGTGGATTTGTGTGTTTGTTTGACACAGTGTTTCTCTGTAACCCTGACTGTTATGGAACTTATTCTGTAGACCAGGCTGGCCTTGAACTCATAGAGTTCACAGCCTGCCTCTGTGCTGTGGTTAAAGGTGTGTACCACCATCATCAAGCATCATTATTCCTCTAATAAGAGAAAAAATAGTTTGTGAACAAAATATACTAGACTGAGTATATTTTATTTTATTTTAAATATATGAGTGTTTTCCCTGCATGTATGTTTATGCAGCATGTGGTATGCCTGGAGCCTGTGGAAGTCAGAAGAGGTTGTTGGATCCCCTGAAACTGGAGTTGTAGGCAGTTGTGAGCTGCCATGTGAGTGCTCAGAATCAAACTGGGGACCTCTGGAAGAGCAACTAGTGCTCTTAACTGCTGGGCCATTTCTCTAACCCCTAGATTAGTTTAGTAATTTATTAACTATAACCTGTTCCACAGGTTTCAATTTTAAATGACTTAATCAAACTTGCATATTTATTGGCTTATCTTAATCCAGACATACTTGACTTGAGGAACAGCTCACTGCTCAAACCAACACTACTCAAAAAAACATAAGACAGATGTGGTGGTACTTACCTAGGGTCCTATTCCTTGAGAAGTGAGGCAGGAGGCTCAGAAGTTCAGGCTAGCTTTGACTATAGCCTGGGCTACTTGAAGTCTTGTCTAAAAATAAAAAACAAAAACCAAAAAACCCGGCCTGTGAAGTGGGTGTGTTAGTAAAGCCATTTGCCATCAAGCTTGATAACCTGGTATTTATTCCTGGGACCCACACAATAGATATATAGAACAAATTCAAAAAAGTTGTCCTTTGATATCCACTTACACACCATGGAATGCACATACCTCTTTATATACACCTAAATAAATGTTGGGGGGGCAGGGCCCAGTGTGGGTATGATGAATTGCAGTCAGATAAAATACTTGGAAGGCAAGCCCAAGTTCTTTTCCCAGTATCCACATAAAAGTGGAAGTAGAAAACTGAAACGATAAAAGTATCCTTTGATCTTCACATGTGGGCTATGGAATGCACATGCATGGGCACACACACATGCACACACACACACCAATAAACACTGTTTTAAAATATAAAGCATGTGTATAATTCAAAACATTTTATTGGTTATATAAGTATGAAAAAGAGGTAAAAATCAATTTTGCCAATATATTTTATTTGGTCCAGTATAACCCAAATCATTCCAATATATGTTCAATATTAAAAATGTCTACTTAGAAATCTTAGACTGGAATGTAGGTTCATGATGGAGTACACACCTGGCACATAAAAGGCCCTGGGTCCATTTCAAACTCCTCAAGAAAGCATTTCCAATAAGGAAATTTCCATTCTTTTACATGTATCAGAAGCCTAAAACTGTGTGTAACTTCACAGTTGTCCAACATCTCCATTTAGGTGACTGGCATTTTAAGTGCTTAGTCATCACCCATGGCCAATGGCTGACACACTGGACATGCCACAGGAAGAAATCAGGAAGACATGCTGGCTTGTGTTTCATTCTACTCTTTGTCTTGGCTTCATGTCGAGCAGCTAAGAGGTTTCCATCTTATAGTCTAGCAGTTTGACAAAGAAAGTGAAAGAGTACCTTTCCTAACTTAAAGAGAAAAAAAGGTGTTGGTCTTGGGATTCATGAGTCTACATTGACCAAGTTATGAGGAGACCCTTCCTCTTTAAGCCGACCACCAATAGTTAGGATCAGGGAAAGTGGCACTCTGGTTGGTTGATCTTGCCCAAGTAATTCCTACACCTAAAAGTCTTACAGGTGAGTAAGGGAGAGAGCAGAAAAAGAAAGGAGAGAGTCAACCTCATCCCTAAATAATGGTTACGATGCTTCAGGGCACTCCTCTGGAAAAGCCCACCTCTTTCATTTCCAATTTCCATTTGCAGCTCCCGTTAGACTGTGTCTCTACCCAGTCACCACTTTAGAGACACTCCAATCCAGGGCTCACTCAACTTTCAGAATCTTATATTCAATCTGAAAATATACAAAATGTATGTTATATTGGAGGGTTAAGATTAGAGCTTCCCTAGGATGTAACCCTTAAAGTAGAATTGTCATCAGCCGTGGTTGAGGGAAATTTACTACTAGTTTCCAGGAAGACAGGAATCATGCAGGTGGATGAGCAGAGCTCTTCTTTGAACCAAAGAGTTTATTGGTATTACAGGGCGTATGAGTGAGGGATTATTTATTGGAGCAGATTTGACTCAAAGGCAGCTGCATCACCATAAAATCCATCCTAGCATGGATGAAACAAACAACAAACAAACAAAACTGCATCCTTGGAACTGTTTGTACGACCTTCGTACGGCTCCACATGTTGGATAAATTCCTTTGCAACCTCATGGCTTATAAATCTTAGGGAGGGAGAGGCCTCGTGACTCTCGTAACTTTTAGAGCCTTTCTGAATCTTCTGAGTTTTTACTTCCTGAGTCTTAACTAGTCTCCTGGGATGGAATGTTTCAATTCAGATGAAATTACTACACAACACATTTTTTTTTTTTGTAAATATTTCTGAGATCTGACAAAAGCTGAATACTCAAGGAGTCTTGAAGAGATGCTAGAGGAAGCCACCAGAAGTACAGGAAGCAGATAGCAGCTGAGCAGCCTGCCTCGGTTTTCACCGTTTGCTGAATGTCTAAGTGCTTTAGATTGCAGCTCCAGCTGACAGAATCTTTAGCTCCCTTCCTTCACATCCACAGCTTTACCAGCTAGCCTCAAAAGAGCAGAGGCTTGGAAGACCCTGGAGCTGCAATAGAAGGATATTCTATTTCCTTGTTCCTGCCCTGCAGGTCTCTGATAGAAAGGCAGCTAAAGAGCTATAGAGTGGCGCTCAGGATTCAACTAGGGGAAAACAATCCCATAGTAATTTGCAGAAGATAAATTCAATATAAATCTGATGTGGAAATGACAAGTAGGATAAGAAATTAGCTACTAAGAAGTAAGAACTGGGCTGGAGAAAAGGCTCAGTGACTAAGAACACTAGGCCTAGACTGGATTCCCAGTACACACATGGCAGCTTACAGCTGTCTGTAATTTTAATTCCAGAGGATCCAAAGCCCTCCTGTGGCCTCTGCAGTCACCCGGCACACAAATGAACACAAAATATACATGCATGCAAAACCAGCCACATTTTTTTTTTTTAAAATGTGGAGTAAGAAGAATCCTAAAGAATAAAGAAACAGCAATCTAAGAAACAAACTGCTAGGTTGGGTGTGGTGGCGCATGCCTTTAATCCCAGCACTTGGGAGGCAGAGGCAGGTGGATTTCTGAGTTTCAGGCCAGCCTGGTCTACAGAGTGAGCTCCAGAACAGCCAGGGCTACACAGAGAAACCCAGTCTCCAAGGGAAAAAAAAAGAGTAGCTCTCTGTTGTGCTGTGGCTTCCTGTGTTAGACACAGTCTTTCTGGGTATCTTCTTACAGTGTATACATTCTAAAAAACATTACACTTTACAAGAAGTAGTTTTACAGCATAATGTTAGGCAACCAGTATAGTAAAGAACTTGGGGTTCAGAATTGAGAAATCACTGCTTGGGAATTTCATCCAACTTCACAAAACTTTATTTTCTTGACACATAGAATCATAACCACCCCAATGCACGAGGTTTCAGCGTCATGAGGTAGCTACAGAGTCTGAATGGTGTTCTAATGTTTTACTACAGTGCCAAGTACAGACTTTTTAATTACTGTTCAGATAGCGGCCTCACCCTGCCCTGCAGAGTGAAAATCAACACCCTCGTCCCTTTCTTTAGTGACTGAGGAATTTGGATTTTTAATAGTTTGTTCTTGGACAGTGCCTGAAACTCTCTTATTTTCCCTTCTGAAAAGCTCTCTCGGTGGCTTTATTCTTGGCTCCCTCCTACTTCCTTTGTCCTTAACCCCCACCCCAATCCCCCTCATCAGCCTTTTTCCACTTTGGTTTCTGTCATCTTTTTCTTCTCTGTCTTGGTTGGTGATTTCTGTCTTCTCTCAGACCTCAAATAGCACCTGCTGCCAGCCTTTGAAGTTCTCTGTAAAGCTGGTGATTCTAAACTCAGCGCACTGGATTATTTCTGTCTGAATGTCCTACATACACGTCAAGCCTGGAGCAAAACTGAAGCATGCATTTCACTTCCTCCCCAAACGCTGGCTACCTTGATTTGTTTTCACTTACTGATAACTAGCCAGGTTTGTTAGTGCAAGAAAGGCTGCACACAGGCTACAAGGGGGATTGTGTGTCTCTCTTTTTTTAGAGGCTTGGAGTCCGAGAAGCATTGCAAAGCCTTTGCCGCAAGGGCCGTCACTTGGCTGTGACCTTCTGGTGGGACACAATGGTGGGGACAGATTATATCTCACCCAGAGAGCAGAGAGGCCTAGGGGAGACTGCTTTCTCCTTGTAGAGTTTTGTTTGTTTTGTTTTGTTTTGTTTTGTTTTATATCTCTCTCCCTTTTGGGGGTTTGAGACATGGTTTTGCTATGTAGCCCAGGCTGGTCTCCAACCTGAGATCCTCTGCTTCTGCTTCCAGAGTGTGCACCGCTATACTTGGCTTCCTTCTTCCTTTTTTTTTTTTTTTTTTCTTATTGATTGATTGTGTGATTGTGTGTGTGCACGCATGCCTGTGTGGAGGTTCATTCTTTCCTGAGTATGTCCATTCTCTGCTTCCACCTTGTGAGTCCCCAGGGGTTGAACTTAGATCAGGCATGGCAACAAGTGCCTTCATCCACTAAGTCATCCATCTGTACCTTTTAAAACAATTTTTGCTAGTGGGGGTCAAACCCAGGGCTTTGAACATCTTAAGAAAGTTTTCTCCATGTGACCTATGTTCCAGGCTTGTAGCAATCATCTTGCAAGGAACTCAAGGTTTTGTAGGAGAAAGACTTCATGCCTTCAATGACATCAGGACCTTCCCATCTCTTCAGGGCTCCATAGAACTTCCTAATACTGTTTCCTTGGGGACAATTTTTTGACATGTGGGCCCTTAATGACCACTAAACCATTTCTAAACCAGTGCAGTAAGTAAATGTTGCTGTTAACACCGTCTAACAAAGTGCTGGGATCAGAAACCAGAATGTCATTTCTGGCACAGTTCAGCTTACTCCTCTCCAATCCTTGCCCAATCTCTCGTCAGCCAGCAACTCTTCCTTCAATCTTTGTCCAGTTTCTTGTCAGCCTGCAATGCCTCCTCCAGTCCCTGTCCAATCTCTCGTCAGCCCACAACTCTCCAATCCGTATCTCCCTCAACCTGATTCTTGGCTTTTCACTTTCACAGCCACTATGTCAGTCTGGTTTCATTGTTTTCTTAGCATAATAGAAACTGCTTGAGTCACATGGAAAATCCATCTCCCTCTTGGTCTCTGGAAACAGACCCTGGTTTTGATTGGGGGGTACTACACCGCAGGATGAAAACTATTTCCCCTAGCTATCCCTGCAGCTAAGTAACGATCAACTGTCTGAGCTCTGACTAATGAGTCGTGAGCCCCAGTCATAAACTCAAAATGTCTTCCCTTCTCTGTGTTTCTTTCCCTTAGGCTATTACGTTTCTGTGTTGAGGAGAATCATCTTAGAATGTGCAGCTGAGAAAAACACCTGAGAAACCCTAGATCACTAATTTACAGATTGCCAACTGAAAAATGAACTTTTATCTCATGCAAACCACTGTTTTGTGGGGCTTTCTTACAGTAACCAATCCTAGACTAATAATCCTTTAAAATTAGTCTTCCAGCTCCCACTTTGAACTTCTCTGCATAAATTCACCCCATTTCCTTTATTTAAATCAGGGCATTCATTGCCAGATTCCAACGTGATTGTATCACTCCTAACTGCCCACCCTACCGACCCCACTTCCTACAGAGCACTTAACTTTCCTCAGTGTGGCAAACCTAACTGTTCATTCACCGGCCTCGGCCTTACCACCTGCCTCACTTCCAGTCCCTCCCTCCTGAAGGTCTGCAGGGACCCATTTGTGGCTTAGCAGTATACGCCAAGCCCCTGTGTCTTTGTGCTTCTGGAGAAGTTGTCTGCTCTGCCCACAGGGCACCTCTCTCCACCTTGAGTACCTTTCTAGACCCAGCTGTTTCTAGTGGTTCTTTAGGGCTTAGGTCATCATCTCTTGGGAGTTTTCCTGAGCACTGCAGGATCACAGCACCCCTGCGTGTTACCAAAGTGTTTTGTGTACGTGTTTATCAAAGCACTTCCCATCCCATCCTTCCATCAGCTGTTATTTTCTGAGTAACAAGAGAGGTTTTCTTATTCTTATTACCAGTCTCTAGCACAAGTTCTGGCACACAGTAATGCTTTAAAGTAAAAATCTAGATTAAGGGGCCAGCAAGATGGCTCAGAGGGTAGTGACGCTTGCTGCACACCTGATGGCCTGAGTTCAAGCCCCAGGACTCATGTGGTTGTCTCTAAGTTCAACAAACAAACAAAAATGTAAACAATTATGAAAAATAAATTAAAGGGTCATTTAAGTGCTTGAGATGCTACGGAGTGATGACTGTAAAGAAAGCAGAGAACTCAGACTCAGATAGACCACAGCTGCAGATGCACTGCCTAGCCATGAGACGCCAGACTTATTTAGAATCATGGGACACACAGTCAATTACTTTAGAATCCTGTGACTACAGTCTGACACACTGTCAAGACCTAATTATCTATCTTTTCCTCTATGCAAGGCTATCCCACATCAATTCCCAAATAGTTAAGTTATATAATTCTTCAAAAGTGTTAGGGAAAAAGAGACTGGAGATGGCTCGGCGGTTAAGAGAACCTGCAGCTCTTTCAGAGGATTCCGGTTCAATTTCCAAGCACCTACATGGTGACACACAATGGTCAGTAACTCCGGTTCCATGGGATCTGATGACCTCTTCTGGTCTCTGCAGGCACTAGGAACATAATGGGTGCACAGATATACATGCAGGTGAAACACCCATGCATAGAAAAAATTAAAATAAATAATAAGTAAAAACAGTGATTCAGTTCTTTTCCTTCCTTGTTCTGGTGCCACAGGACACCAATATCAGCACATTTTCCTTTACCTTAGCAGTCACTTGGTGTGATAACCTTTATTTTATGGCTAAGGAATGATATCCGGAAAGTTGTGCTTCGCCCAAGATCAGAATCATGGCTGACCCAAAAACTCAAACCTCACCTTTTCTGACTTCCAGCTGCCTGTTGAAATCTTTTTAGCACCTTTTGTGTTTGACTGATTTACTGTCTCCTGGTAAGATTTCAATGTGGTCATTGATTGCTCATTCATATCTTTGTCAAGGTTCAAAGTCTGCAACAGTAACACTCCCGTATAACTACAATTCTCAGCCTTGCCTGGTTGTGGTGGCTAATAGCCTCAAAGATTCCTGCCCCTGGTGTTCTGTTCTGTATTAATCCTTCCCTTTCATATGGGTAGTATGTATGGATGTAATGAGATAGTAGAGCCTTGATCACTCCTCCAACCAGGCTGTGCCCTTTCTCTTGCCCACGTGAGTCGTTGAGGATGGAAAACACCAGGCAGCCTTTATATTTTAAAACTAGCCAGGTAACTCAATGGCTGGGTGAAGAATATCTTGCCCCATCCTCCTTAGCCTCCACAGCTACCTGCAGAGGTTACAAACTATCCGTTCAGAGAGTTACATATCTGCTACTGTATCTGCTCCAGAGCCTGGTTGGAATTCCTCTCCCACTCTCTACTCCTCTTCCTCCTGGGACCTGGAAATCCTGCCTTATCCTTTGCCCAGCAATTGGCTTCTGCTATCTTTATTTATCAGTTAAAATGAGGAGAAGGTTCATATGGAATCACCTGAAAACATATCCACTCCTCGGAAGCCCAGCAGTGGTGGCCCACGCCTTTAATCCCAGCACTTGGGAGGCAGAGGCAGGCGGATTTCTGAGTTCGAGGCCAGCCTGGTCTACAGAGTGAGTTCCAGGACAGCCAGGGCTACACAGAGAAACCTTGTCTTGAAAAACCAAAAAGATCCACTCCTCATTTGGGGCAGCCCCTCTTAAGGAAGCAGAATTAGCATCAAAATACAAATAGCACCAGGGCAATCCACAACAACTATAAGTTTAAGCCAAGGAAGGGTGTTCTGTATGCATACTCAGTTTTCTGAAGCATGTAAGTCAAAGTAGCAACAGGGAACAGAAGACACATGCAAAGCAGGACAATTCTAGGAGGGTTTATTTAAAAGGTTGTTGGTATAGGAAACAATAAGATATAATACAATCAAGTAAGGCTGGTGTACTGGCTAGTTTTGTGTGTCAACTTGACACAGGCTGCAGTTATCACAGAGAAGGGAGTTTCATTTGGGAAAGTGCCTCCATGAGATCCAGCTGTGGGGCATTTTCTCAATTAGTGATCAAGGGGGTAAGGCCTCTTGTGGGTGGTGCCATCCCTGGGCTGGAAGTCTTGAGTTCTATAAGAGAGCAGGCTGAGCAAGCCAGGAAAAGCAAGCCAGTAAGGAACATC
>JADRCD010217742.1:40729-60668 GCA_019843815.1 Montemys delectorum | reverse complement strand
CTTGAGAGTTGACAGCAAGTATCTTTACCAGATGAGACATCTCCCTGGCCTCATTTGAATATTTCTTTTAGACTAGCCTATTGGGTTTCTGAACCTCTGCTTTAAAGCCTCTCAGATCATTTCACATTATTAATGTTCCCTACATTTGAGAGAGAGAGCATTGCTAGCTTGTGTACTGCTTCACACTGTATCTACATGTTAAGCCTAGTGGGTGTATTTCTCAGGAGTAAAATATTAACATTTTACTTTTGTGGCAAGAAAAATTTCTTTAAATTGTATTTTCTGATATATTTATTTCGAGTCATACTAATACATAAATTTAGCAAATTAAGAGTAATAAAGATAGGCTTAAAACTTTTTTGCTGTTCTAGGTTGGGATTTATGAGTCATTTCTGTCTTTTGTGGCTCCTGCTGGATTTGTTAATATCTATCTCTTACAATCCAAGTACAGAAGAGGCAGAGGAGCATCTGAATGTGGGGCTAGTCTGGGCTACTTAGTAAGACTTATGTTAAAAAATAAAAATGAAAACAAACCTTTGTGGATGTTATTTTTAAAACGGAGATTGTTCTTACCTTGTTATCTTTGCTTTGACAAAGTTTCTATTTTCTATTGCTTTGACAAAACACCATGACCAAAAATCAAGTTGGGGAGGAAAGGGTTTCTCTTTCACTTCTTGACCACAATCCATCATTGGAGGAAGCCAGGATAGGAACTCAAGCATTACTGGAACCCAGAGGCCATGCTCCTATCTGTCTTGCTTGTTCGTGGTTTGCTAAGACTGCTTTCTTATAGAACTCAGAACCACCAGCCCAGGGACAGCACCACCATCAATGGTCTGGGTCCTCCCGCACTGATCACTAATTGAGAAAATGCCTTAGAACTGGATCTCATGGGGACATTTCCTCAACTGAGGCGCCTTCCTTTGATGGCTCTAGCTTGTGTCAAGCTGACACACAAAAGTACACTTGTGTTACTTGTATTAATAACAATGCTAATCTTATCAGGTTATAATCTTATAATCTTATTAGTTATTTCATGCTACATATGACAAAGGAAACTTGTTTTTTTAGAGAATTTATAGAGAACTGTATTAAATAGTGTTCTCTATGTATGATGACTGCTTAATAAGAACTGCGTGGTAATTGATGGGGTACGGAAGGCAAGCTTTTTGAGTCCCCATGTGCAATCTACCTGCTTCTGTGCTAATCTTCAATTGACAGCCCTAGAACTTGGCATTTATTACCCAAAGATGAAATGAGTTCGATAGTGAGCGAGGAAATTGTGCTTCGGAGAATTGTGCTTCGTGATGCTCTTTGCTTTCCAGTTGCTAGGAGAGAGATAAAGGAGCCCATGTGTCTGCGTGTGCATCATCAGTTATATCCACAAGGAGTGCCACACCTAGCAGTTTCAGCTCTGGAGAACCTGGGTATTGTTCTTTCCTGAACACACCATAAACAGGAAGACAAATGCCACCACCTGCCCCTGCACTCCCCTCAGCCCCCAAATAAACTGAAGCCAGGCTGGCAGTGGGAGGACCATTCATTTCCACTCCAGAAGTCTTGAACTGAGTCTCTGTTTTGGGATTAAGGGTTCTGAAAGCAATTTCTTCAGAATCTGTTGCTGAGCCCCTACAACAAAAGTCACAATTAGAGAATTCTTGCTGGCAAGGTTTTGTGGTGACCATGGAGATTAATCGCTTTCTTGGGAAATTAGCTGTTCACAACCCTGCTGCCTCCACTCCCAAAGAGGACTTTCCACTAAGACCACAAGCTCTGGAGGCTTCTAAATAGTCTCCATGGGATGCAGAGGTCCTCTATGATGCCTTGAGTTCCCTTCAGTTTTTCACTTACTCCCTTGCACAGTGTAGGAAGATGGGATTTTGATGTTTACCTTACCACTCCCTCAAGATTTCCATGGATTAATACTTATTAGGGTCTTTTCATATTACAAGTTCCCTGTACAGTATGACTGACAGGCTAACAGGCTGAAGTAGACTCCCTTTCACCTCTAATAGAACTTACAGGCTTCGGGTGGGAGGGGAGGGAATCTAGTCATAGTGATTAATATAAATTCCAAATTGAGGTGTTAGCAATGCAAGGGCCTCATAGCTTGTGTTACTTGATGGTTATTTGTGATTAGAAGAATGTGAAGATAAAATAAGTTTGCTTGTGTGTTAATTTGAACGTTCTAGGCAACAGCATCTTGGCTGTAGGGAGTATGACTGAAAGAGAAAAGACTGCACCTCTGGGATTGTTGGGTTTGCCAAACCTAGTCCATGTAGAGGATTTTGGTATGTACACTGGGAGAAAATGGATGGTTACTGACAGGTTCTTAAGAGAGTTGTGATTTTAAAAGATAACTTGGGTACAGCAAGATGTCCCAGTAGGTAATGCATTTGTTTCACAAACTTGATGAGCTGAGTTCAATCCCTGGACCCATGTGAAGGCAGAAGGAGAGAACCAGCTCCCGAGAGTTGTCCTCTGCCATCCACACATCTTCTCTGTCCCTCACACATCATACACCCAGGCATATGCACAGCAATAATAATAATGAAAAGTTATTTTTTTTTTAAATTTCGAATTTTGTCTCAAAGGTTTATTTATTTATTATATGTAAGTACACTGTAGCTGTGTTCAAACACTCCAGAAGAGGGCATCAGATCTCATTATGGATGGTTGTGAGCCACCATGTGGTTGCTGGGATTTGAACTCATAACCTTCAGAAGAACAGTCGGCACTCTTAACTGCTGAGCCATCTCTCCAGCCCGAAAAGTTATTTCTTAACAAAAGGTTCACTCTGGTTTTAGGTGGGATTAGAGCTGGGGGGAGGCCTATGAGGTGCGGGAGATAGTGTGGTTTAGAATCTTGAAGCAGGGTCATGATGTGGCCAACATTCCTCCATCATTGCTTCATCTCTGAGAACATTAATGCACACAGCTGTGTCCTCAAATCCCGAGTTCCTAGAGTGTAGAATTCTTATTTGCTGTTTTATTTGCTTCATAGTTCCCTGTAGATCTTTCTGCTAGGGAATTTATATGCAATCCAACAAATATTATCTTTAATTGTTGTGACTCCATCTCCTATGTAATGTCAGCCTGCTGAAAAAAATGAACTTTTCATATCCTGGAGCTAGCATTGTGTAGCGGCCCAATATCTCTGAGGTCAGGGATAACTTTCCTTATTTTGTGCTGTCACAATTACCTTGAGTTTTAAATTTCAATATATTAGTATATTTATTATAATGACATATGTTGTCTCATGTTTACCCAAAGAGTGTTTTTTTAATCTACTTATAAGTATAATAAAAACATTTTTGGGGAGACTTGCTATGAAAGGAATTTACTGCACAGGTGAAAACCAGAAACAATAGTGAAATATTTTTAACCAAGATATCAAGAGCCACAAGCAAGCGTGGCATAGGGAACGATGACACCCATAGCAGAAACAAAGAGAATGTGTGCAACCCCAAAGCATTTGTCTTCAAATGCAAAAGAAACTGCCCGACTGAAGCAGATGGGCCAATTTGGCTAAGTGACTGTCTCTCCTATTACACTGGGTAATTAGTTACAAAGGATAAATTAGGTTGTGCCTGACAAAGAATCTCACAGTGACAAGAAAATGTAGCGATAATCATAAAACTGGTAGTGTTTCCCTTTTAAAACTGAAATTCAGAGAATGAATTTTAAAAAAATTCAGTTTAGTCATTCTCTCTGCAAGACATGGGACAAGCTCCCACTTTACAATGATGGGAAGCTTCAGATTGTGCTGGGTGGGGGTCCACAGTGCCCACCCAAGCACACGATTAGATAGTTTCTCATCTTTACTTGCTTGCACTGTCGTCTCCCCTTTCCCCTTTTTCCATCCTCTCCCACTCCACCTCTCTCCTCATTCTCTCATCTCTTTCATCCTCTCCCTTTCTATATATTCTTCTTTGTGTTCATCATCTCTTTCCCCCCATTTTCCTTCTTCTTCCTCCCCTCTAATCTCCATTCTCTCACCCCCTTTTTTCACCTTGATTTCTCCTCTCCTCTCTCTTCCCTTCTCATCTCCTTCCATTCTCTTATCTATTGTAAGGATCCATGATTCGATGAAGAAAGACACCCTGGGCTCACATAGCATGTAAAAGCAAAAACAAAAGTTTTGTTCTGCAGAAGTCCAGCTTGCTGGGGTCTCCATTACCAAGTTAGAGAGAGACCCCCCCAAGTAAGCTTGAAGGCCCCAGGTAAGCACATTAGCGAATTCTGGGCTAGGTGACTTCTATGTGAATCTGTTGGGTCCACCTCTATAGACATTCTATTACTAGGGTGTAGGGGCTGGAACTTGCTGGGGAGGTTTGGGAACTGTTACTGAGGAAGTAGCTGAGGAAGTCTGGAAACTGCTGCTGATCCCTTGTCCTTGTTTCAGGCCCGGTAGCTGGGACATTCCGTTACCTGGGAGTGAAGTCTGGAGCCTGGATTTTTTTTTTTATTTTTATTTTTATTAGTAATTGACTTGCCTGGGCTTACCTGGACTTGCCCAGTTTTTAGGCCTACTCTCCTTAACTGCCAATTTGAAGTCTGTCAAGGAATCAACCTAGCCTTCTCACTATATTCTTTTTCTCCTCCCCTCTCTCTGTAACAGTTTCTCCTGTGCCCAAACCAGATGTTCCACACAGTAAGGGAAGATGTCTGGTGCAGATGTTATACTCAGGAAGGGACAGAGTTAAGGGTACATCTTCACAGAAAGAAAAACCAGTGTGAAGGGAACATCTTTTACCCTTCTCCCCTTCCATTCCCTTCACTAGTCCCTTGCAGGTAGTTTAGTTAGAGATTCTTCCTTAAAGGAAAACAAAGTGAGTTGGATATAAATAGCACTGACCTGATTCCCACCTGATCCTTAGATTAAGATTAGCATAAACTCAGGAGGAGAGCATACAAGGGCACCCAAGAACAGGCTTGTATGGTGAACAGCCATTACAGTCAGAGGCTTTCGAATCTCAGGCAAAGAATATTTCAGGGGGAGGGGGGGGAGAGAGAGAGAGAGAGAAGGGAAGTGGAGGGAGAGAGGGGAAGAAAGAGAGAGAGAGAGAAAGAGAGAGAGAAAGAGAGAGAGAGAGAGAGAGGCTGTGTTGTCTCTTAATACTCAGAGGAGCAGCCTCACGATTTTATAAATGGGAACATCCTTTCCACTGAGGAAACTGAGATAGATGACGCAGAAAGGAGCAGAGGGGCAGGACTCGGGGAGACCACTTGTCTGTCACTCTCTGGAGCATCAGGACTCTTCCCAGAGTGCAACTGAGAGCAGTAGAAATGGGAGAATGCATTTCATTTCAAAGTCTTTCAGCAACACTTTTTTCTCCCCGGGCTTCATTTGTGCCGTCTTGATAACAGAAACAACTGTCTCCCCTAGAACACTGGGTAATTAGTTACAAAGGATACATTAGGTTATGTCTGACAAAAGAATCTCACAGTGACAAGATAATGTAGCAGTAATCATAATACTGTTTGGAATAATGACAGCAGACTCACAGTTTGCTATTTGCAGGTACAGGCATTTGCAGCCATTATTTCTTATCTTCTCTATGAAGTACAATCTGTTGTTTTCTCTACTTTAAGATGGGGAAGCAGTCAAAATGAGGGGTGAAATGACTTACAGGAGGTCAGTCAGTAAGAACTGGTACCAGGGTTTGATCCCACACAGTTTGCCTCCTTTTCATCTTTGTGGCTCAGAGGGGAAGAGAGTATAGACTTTTAACTAGTGCAGAAGGCCAGGATTTGTGTTCTGGTCTCACAGGCCATACAGTCAAGGTCAGATGTCTTAAGCAGTGTGGATTTCCGTTCATCCATGTATAAAATAGAGATGAGTAACAATATTTATATTTGAAATGTTTGCAGAAGATAATGTAAGAAAATAAAGTATAGGATATTGTGGGCTCAGGTCTTGCTGCTGCTGCTGCTGGGGCTGTGAGACACGTTAGTTAAAAGGAGGCAATGCATAGTAGTGAGACTTTATTATAGAAAAGAGAAAAGAAGCTGGCCATGACCGCGTGGAGAGAGAGAAAGGAGAAGAAGGAGAGGAGAAGAGAAGAAGGGAGAGAGGACAAGAGAGGAAGAAAGCGCGAGGAAGAGATGAAGCAAGAGAGGAAGCAAGGGAGCAAGAGAGGAAGCAAGAGAGCAAGAGAGGAAGAAAGCAGGAGAGCAAGAGAGAGAGGAAGGGGCAAACCGCCCCTTATATTGTGAGGCGGGGCTCTCTGGCTGTGGTCAGATGACTGGGGGTAAGGTCCAGCTAGAATGCTGGGAGCTTGGGGCATTGTCTACATGACAACACATATCTCCTGTGGGGGTGGCTGTGGGGGGGGGTTGGGAATGAAACAGGAGCCAGAGACCGAGGAGTCATAGTCAAACTTCTTCCGTCCCTTGCAGGCAGAAATTATCGCCCACTGGGTCACCAGGGTTCCAGACTTATACTCGCCTGGGCCTAGGCTGCCTGAACAGACCACTGACCCACAGGATATAACCTCTAAGGGCAAACAGCATCTTATCAGTATTAGGATGTGGGCCTGGTTTGGCTGCCATAACAAAAGACTATACTCCGCTTAAGAAATGGTATCAGCTCAGGACCCCCAAGGCCAAGTTCTCAGCACAAAGGAGATTTATTTGAGGCAGGGGGACAAAGGGCAGGGACTAAGAGACAAAGACAGGAGATAAAGGATCTAAGAGAAGGGGAAGGGGACAAGGGAGAGGGAGGGGGAGTATTTGTCTGGAGTAGGACAAAGGACTGCCTCTGGATAGAGAGGAGAAAGATGCAGCACGTGGGAAATGGGTGTTAGGGTAGGGTGTCTAATTTTATTTTTATTTTTATTTTTTTTTCACAATGATGTTAACTATCCTAAGATTTACATATTGAGAATGACATTATGATTTAAATGAGTCATAATGAATACTAAAAACCTTGTCTTTCTTACTTTTTCAACTTTTATTGCATTATGATGAGAAAAGTTACATGATTTCAATTTGTCTGAATTTGTTAACATTTAAAAACATATTTTAAGTAAATAGAATTAAATCCCATTCTTGTTTCCCTTTTGTACCCCAACTCCTCCCAGAGACCCCCTCTTCAATACCCACAATATCTTTTTTGTCATATTCCTTAAAATTTATAAAATGTTATAATAAAAAGAGTATTATAAAAGTTGTTTGATATAAAACAAACAATTTAACAGTGTTATATAGATGCTTGTCTACAGCAATACTGCAAATACATAAACTTTTCTCACTATAAATTTCAAATAACTCCAAACATATTAACTGTATATTTCAAAATAGTACATCACTACTAGTATTTTCTTAAATGAACATAAATATGTAAAGTCTTTTTGTTTGTTTGTTTTGTATTTAGTAGAGTTTAAAAGCTTGGCTCTTTCTGTGGTACAAGCCCAAAATAAGAACAATTTTTAGACATTGGATTTCACTGTAATAAGGCTGTACTTCAATGACCCTCAAATCACCGAAGGATTTTACCTCTATCGTAGCTAAGCTGGGAGTTGACAGTTCTGCTGCGCCAAGGAATGAATTTTAGGCACGATTTTTAGATACAGACTTCCTGCTATGGTCAAAAAGCTATTTGAGTTGAGTGTGTGACTTTATTCTCAGCGTACAGAGAACAGGTTACATTCATTTAAGAAATGGTGTGTGTATTAAGATGCTCTATCCATAAAGTCATTCACCAACTGTTTCAATGAACAATGGTTCTGCATGGAAGGTGGTACAGACATTAGGTGAGGATAAGACTCTGGTTCATTGGCTGTGGTGATTTTGAAAAGCATTCATCTCAGAGAAAGAGTAACTTGTAAAGTCCTCTTCTTCAAACTTGATACAAGAGCTAGAAATGTCAAGCAAAGCATTCAGTCTTACTCTTTGTTGTTCTCTTTCATACAAGCCACCTCCCAAGTTAATTGTCTATGTCTCCCTTGGGTATATAAATACTTTTGAAATATATAAGCTGTTTTGAAAACTATAGTATAGTGTAAAGACATGAAATAAACAATACTAATAGAGAGGCTGAGATAGGAGAAGCAAGATTTCAAGACCCTTACGTTGTACACAGCAAAACACTGTCACAAACAAGCTGAAAGTATATATAGATTGTACAATATTGGATCTATTTCTCCAATTACCAAATTAGAGAGACCATTGGATGACAATCAACAAATTTCTAATTCCTCATATTTTTGGATTTCAGTCGCTTAGGATATGTTGGTAATATTAATTTTCATATTAAGATATTAAGAAGAGGTAATTGTCACTTCCTGTTGTTTTTGTTGTATGAGGTGGAATTAGATTTGTGTAGATTTGTTGAAAGATTACTTTCTTGCTTCTTCTAGGGTGTAGTTTTGCTCCTTATGTTGATGTTTTCCCTCTATTATCCTTTGGAGGGCTGGATTTCTGGAAAGATATTGTGTAAATTTTGTTTTGTCATAGAATATCTTGTTTTCTCCATGTATGGTAATTGAGAGTTTTGCTGGGTATAGTAGCCTGTGCTGGCATTTGTGTTCTTGTAGGGTCTGTATGACATCTGCCCAGGATCTTCCACCTTTCATAGTCTCTGGTGAGAAGTCCGCCATAATTCTGATAGGCCTGTCTTTATATGTTACTTGACCTTTTTCCTTTACTGCTTTTAAAAATCTTTCTTTGTTTAGTGCATTTGATGTTTTTATTACTATGTGACGGGAGGAATTTTTTTTCTGGTCTAGTCTATTTGGAGTTCTGTAGGCTTCTTGTATGTTCATGGACATCTCTTTCTTTAGGTTAGGGAAGTTTTCTTCTACAGTTTTGTTAAAGATATTTACTGGCCCATTACATTGGGAGTCTTCACTCTCTTCTATACCTATTATCCTTAGGTTTGGTCTTCTCATTGCATCCTGGATTTCTTGGATGTTTTGGGTTAGGAGCTTTTTGCTGTTTGCATTTTCTTTGACTGTTGTGTCAATATTTTCTATGGTGTCTTCTGCCCCTGAGATTCTCTCTTCTATCTCTTGTATTCTGTTGGTGATGCTTGCATCTATGACTCCTGATTTCTTTCCTAGGTTTTGTATCTTCAGGGTTTTCTCTCTTTCTGATTTCTTTATCGTTTCTATTTCCATTTTTAGATTCTGAATGGTTTGGCTCATTTCCTTCACCTGTTTGATTGTGTTTTCCTGTAGTTCTTTAAGGGATTTTTGTGTTTCCTCTTTAAGAGCTTCTAGCTGTTTACCTGTGTTCTCCTGTATTTCTTTGAGGATGCTATTTATGTCTTTCTTAAGGTCCTGTATCATCGTCATGATAAGTGATTTTATATCTGAATCTTGCATTTCCGGTGTGATGGTGTGTACAGGACTGGCTATGGTGGGAGAATTGTGTTCTGATGATGCCACGTGACTTTGGTTTGTGTTGTTTATTTTCTTATGCTTGCCCCCTGCCATCTGGTTATCTCTAGGGCTACCTGCCCTTGCTAATTCTGACTGGAGTCAGTCCTTCCTGTGATCCTGGTTGTATCAGAACTCCTCAGACTCAGGCAGTCTCTGTGACCCTGTGATTTTGGGATCCTGTGACCTTGGGCTTGTTAGAGCACCTGGGAGTGGAGCTTCCTCTGGGTGTTGTGGGACTGGCTGCAGAGCTTGTGCCCAAGGTCTGCTCAGGACACCAGCCCAGGCAGACCGGAAAGAACCTGAGCCACTCTGCTGGTGGAGTTCCTGTGTGCCTGATCAGGCAGGTCCCAGTTACTCCAGGTGTTGGGACAGATGTTGGGTCTCCCTCACCTCTAATCCTGAGAGTTTCAGAGGGTCTGGGAGTGGAGCTTCCTCTGGGTCTTGTGGGACTGGCTGCCGGGCGTCTAATTTTAATTAGGCTTGTTAATTGGGTGAGTCAAAGGGATCTTTTGATTGCTGGACTATCAATCTTTGGTAACTGAACCTTGGCAGTCAGTCTCAGGAGGATGAGCTAGCCAAACAAGGGGATAGACCTTGGTGGCTAGCTGTAAGAATGGGATCTAACAGTTTCACTCTGGGTGGTGTGAGCAATAGAGGTTATTACCTCCAGGAGTTTTGGAGAAATGTAAGATAGAGGTGAATCAGACGTGGGTTGTGATCAACCCTCTCTTCCTACCTCCTTAACATGTGTGTTTTCATAGGGTCTTTCCTCATTCAGGAGAGAGAAGTCACGATTTTATCTTCCTGTTAGGATAACAGGTCTTATTGAGCAAGAATCTTGGGACTTGAGTGAACCTTAATTACTTCCCCGATGACCCTATTTCTTCATGGATGAAGGGCCTCAGGCCTTCACACCTGGATTGTGTGTGGACACAATTTTGCAAGAGGTGGTCAGCAGGGAGAGAGGACTGGAAGGATGGAGCCATTGGATGTTTGGAATAGCTCTAGCATCCCAGGCAGATGTCTCAGACTTCCTGGAAAAGAAGCTGTTGGTCATTCACAGTAACTTAATTAGACAAGCAGTACATATTGGGGACAGTTGCCTTAGCCTCTATGGGAGTGATAAAGAGCATGACCAAAAACAGCTTGTGGGGAGAGGTGTTTTATTTGGCTTACACTTTCTCATTACCGTCCATCATTAAAGGAAATTAGGGCAGGAACATGGAGGCAGGTGCTGAAGCAGAGACCATGGTCATGTGCCGCCTACTGGCTTGCATTCCACAGCTTGCGAAGCCTGTTCTCTTGTACTAGAGAGGACCAACTTTCCAGGGGTGGCAGAGCCCCCAGAGAGCTGGGCATCAACCTTTTGTCTCTTCCCAGATGTGTCTAGGTTTGTGTCAAGTTGATAAAAGTCAGCATAGCATAAGTGTCCCCCTGCCTTCTTTTTGGTGACATAGAAAGTGCCTCTTACTATGCATTTTTTTTTTTTTTTTTTTTTTTTTTGGTCTTTTAGGCGAACCTGAATTTAAATACATCGGGAACATGCATGGTAATGAGGCGGTTGGACGGGAACTGCTCATTTTCCTGGCCCAGTATCTGTGTAACGAGTACCAGAAAGGCAACGAGACCATTGTGAACCTGATCCACAGTACCCGAATTCATATCATGCCCTCCTTGAACCCCGACGGCTTTGAGAAGGCAGCGTCTCAGGTGAGTGCCCAGCAGGGTGGGAGGCCTGCCGCCTCCTTCATCTTTCTCGTATACTAATATGTGTGGACTTGTCTATCCATGATGCCATAGTAATGCTTGGGGTTCACAGAGTGTGAGAGAGACATAGTCTAACTTGTTAGTAAGAAAAAAAAAAGTTTAGGATGTAAAGAATGTGAGCTCTTCAGCAGAAGCTTTAATGAGAAATTTAGTAACTAAGACGTTAGTAGCATCTTACTGAACTGTTAAACAAATGACACTTCTTTATTCGTAGTTGTGACTAGGCAGGTTTGCCTTTAAAGCAGTGGTTCTCAACCTGTGGGTCTCGATCGCCTTGGGCGTGAGCCACCCTTTCATGGGGGTCTCCTAAGACCATTGGAAAACACAGATCTTTTCCCTAAGATTCGTAACAGTAGCAAAATTACAGTTGTCAAGTAGCAACAGAAATAATTTTATGGTTGAGGGGTTACCACAACTCGAGGAACTGCATTCAAGGGTCTCAGCAACCGGAAGGCTGAGAACCGCTGTAAGCCGTGCCTACTGCTATGCCTGCAGCTGGGTGAACTGGCGTCCTAGCGCTCTCTGCTGGACTGAAGGAAGAATGACTTGCAGTTAGATCATTTTACAGAAGTTTAATGGCTTTAATTGCTGGTTTTATGAAAGATCACTAAAGACACTGCATCCCTCTCCATCAACCCCATCTCCTGCAAAACCAAACTAAACCAAAACCCAAATTCTCATGTTTACAATAAAAATAATTGTATACATTTTAAGTGTCAGGCTAAAAACTAATGGCTTTTTTTTATTAGATATTTTCTTCATTTACATGTAAATTTTCCTTTTCCCAGGTTCCCCTCCAAAAAACAAACAAACAAACAAAAACAACAAGAACAAACTCCTTTTGCCTCCTCCCTCCCCATGCTTGCCACCCCACCCTCTCCCACTTATTGGCCCTGGCATTCCCCTACACTGGGACACAGAACCTTCACAAGGCCGAGGTCCTTTCCTCCTATTGATGATCGAATTTGCAATCCTCTACTATACACATGCTGCCAGAACATTCAGTCCCACCCTGTATAGTTCTTGATTGGTGGTTGGGTCCCTGGGAGCTCTGAGGGTACTAGTTAGTAATTGTTGTTCGTCCTAAGGGGCTGCAAACCCTTCAGCTCCGTAGAACCTTTCTCTAACTCCTTCATTGGGGACAGTGTACTCAATTCAATGAATGGTTGTGAGCATCTACATCTGTATTAGTCAGGTATTGTCAGAGCCTCTCAGGAGATAGCTATATGCTTGTCCTTCCTTCCGTCTCTGCTCCATAGTTAATCTCTGCCACTCCTTCTGTGGGTGTTTGATTCCCCTTTTTAAGAAGGAATGAAATGTCCACCTTTTAGTCTTCCTTCTTCTTAAGTTTCTTGTGGTTTGTGGGTCGTTCTTCCTGTATTCCAAACTTCTGGGCTAATAACCACTTATCAGAGAATGCATACCATGTGTGATCTTTTGTGATTGGGTTACCTCACTCAGGATGATACTCTACAGATCCATCCATTTCCCTAAGAATTTCATAAATTCATTGTTTTTAATAGCTGAGTAGTACTCCATTGTGTAGATGTACCACAATTTCTGTATCCATTCCTCTGTTGAGGGACATCTGGGTTGTTTCCAGTTTCTGGCTATTATAAATAAGGCTGCTATGAACATGGTGGAGCATGTGTCCTTATTACATGATGGAGCATCTTGTGGGTATATGCCCAGGAGTGGTATGGCTGGGTCCTCTGGTAGAACTATGTCCAATTTCCGGAGGAACCGCCACACTGATTTTTTTTTTTTTTGACAGTGTTTTGCTATGTCGCTCAGGTGGCTTGGAACTTGCTTTGTACACCAGGCTGGCCTTGAACTTACAAAGATCCTCCTGCTTCTGCCTCTTGAGTGCTGACATTAAAGGCGTGTATATATAACTATATCTGTCACTAAAAGCTTTTACAGAGAAAATATATGGGCCTACATTATGATTGGACAAGATTACGGACATTGTAGTTGTTGCATATTCTGTTTATTGTGTAAAATGTGAAATTTGGATGCATGTTGTATAACAATTAAGCATTATAAACACATTTATCTTTTCTCATGCTGATCATTTTATTATAAAGACATTTAGAATCGTTTCTTCAAGATTTTGAAACAGAATACACATTTTTAAAAAAGAAACCAATAAAGGGCATTGAAGTTATTAACACATAAGAGACTCATGTCCAATTCATCTTAAGTTCTTAGGATTATTTATTTGTTTGTAGATTTAAAAAATGGAATTCTGTGATTCACAGAGGCAATTTTACTTGATGCTAATTGTTGGTGGTGTGATTTTTAAATAGGTCACCTACAATCAGTGAATCTGTACCGACAATTATTGAAATCTGCTAAACATCTCTTACATACAATTATTACTAATTTAAAAATACGATTCATTAAAACTACCTTTTTCAAAATGCTTATAGCAAATATTTTAAATCGGGCACCTTCGTGAGTGCGCTGATAAAGCAGTGAGCACAGCAGTATGGGAAGATATTGCAACAGACAATCTCCGGAATTAATTTTTGAGGGCAGTGATGGGGAATGTTCAGTAGGTATCGACAGTACTATTAAACAATAGCGGCTTTTCTGTGGTCTCTCTTAGCCCGGCGAGCTGAAGGACTGGTTCGTGGGCCGCAGCAACGCCCAGGGAATAGATCTGAACCGTAACTTCCCAGACCTGGATAGAATCGTGTATGTTAATGAGAAAGAAGGCGGTCCCAACAATCACCTGCTGAAGAATCTGAAGAAAATTGTGGACCAAAATTCAAAGGTAGCACGTGCGCGGCTTTCCCGGGGTCGGTCCCGTAGCTGAGGAAGTATGTTCCCGTGTCTTCGATACAGTGAATGACACAGGAGTGGCATGAATGTTTTTTGTTGTTTTGTTGCTTTCTGTTTTCAAGACAGGGGTTCTCTCTATAGTCTTGATTGTCCTGGAACTCACTCTGTAGTCCAGGCTGGCATCGAACTCAGAGATCTGCCTGCCTCTGCCCTCCTGAGTGCTGAGCGTATGTGACATCAATCCTGAGTGGGACAGTTACGTTTGACTCTCAAGGCCAAGGCTGGAGCGGCTGGAGGCTGGGACTTTGCTCACCTCTGAGAACTACGGATAAAGTGTGGAAAAGGAAGGGGGTGGGGGAAGCAGAGAACACAATTGTGACTCTTGGCTGGAGGAAGCCCTTCCCCCACATCTGACCTCCAAGTTCTGCGGAACTTCACAGTGTTGATCTTTGTCCTTTTTTCCCTAAACCTTCTCCTGTAGAATTCCACATCACCTACTGTCTTCGTTAGGGTCTTACAGCTGTGAACAGATACCATGAGCAAGACAACTCTTATTAAGGACAACGTTTAATTGGGGCTGGCTTACAGGTTCGGAGGTTCAGTTCATTATGATGAAGGCAGGAACACGGCAGAGTCCAGGCAGGCATGGTGCAGGAGGAGCTGAGAGAGTTATACAACTTTATCTGAAGGCTTCTAGAAGACTGGCTGGCTTCCAGGGCAGCTAGGGTTTTAAAGCCCACACCCATAGTGACACACCCACTCCAACAAGGTCATACCCTCTCCAACAAGGCCACACCTCTAAATAGTGCCACTGCCTGGGCCAAGCAGAGTCAAACTAGCACACCTACCTTTTCTATTGCTCCTCAAATCTGCTGAGTTTCTTTCCATACCCTGTCTGTCCTAGAGGAGACACACCCTTCCTCTGGGTCCCACCTTAGGTCCAACTACTTCTCAGTACTCATATCCTTACCTGGCGCGTTCCCATCAGCTGCTGTATAAGATCTCCCGAAGTTCCACATCTCTAATTCCTTCCAGACCTCCTGGGAACTTCTGTTGTTCTGTTTCCCTTGCTCATCAGGTGGTACCTAGGACGCCAAGCTCAGTTTAATCTAGAAAGAAATATTTCCCCTTAGAACAGCTTTTGCTTCCTTAATCCCTATCATCAGTTTTTCACTTCCTATCTCTGCCGCTGTATGCCAGCAATTAGCCCTTACTTCCCAAAGACTTGACCTCCTGACCCCATTTATTTCCATCTCAGTTCCTGGCTTAGTTCAGCCCCATTGTCTCTTCTTCTTTCTTGACGTTTTTATTATTTCAATTTTTGGAGATGGGGTCTTGCTATTTAGCCCAGGCTAGACTTTGAAATCCTCCTTACTTCTATCCCCAAGTGCTGCTGCATCTGCCCTGTGGTGTCTTTTACTTCCAGGATGTTCTTAAGTGAGATTTTGGAAAGTAGAATCTCACTATAGCTCCGAGACCCTGCAGATGCCCTGTGGATGCTGTGGTTGCTGACTGACTTATTTATTCTTTAGTCTGCCTCTGGTGGTCATCTGCCCTAGTCATACCCCCAAGTGCACCATTTGCTAATAATACAGTGTTCATATTGGCTGCTGTTCTAATTGTTTAGGCTATTCTCCTCTTCCACTTTGAGTTACTTCCCCCATGTGACTTTCCCCTCTCTGAGACAGCTCCTGTTTGATGTTCCTTGTGTTCTGTGAATATGTCTGCAGTGGGCATGCTGTTCTTACACAGAGCTGCGCATGCCTGATAGCATAGTTATTTATTTATAGGGTTGTTTGCTCTTTGACTTCAGACTTCAGGCCATTGCTTGCGGTGATTCATAGCTGAGCCTGACACACAGTCAGCTGAGGGCCTCATATGAGTAAGCATAAACAAGGCTCACCAGTGAATTGCCATATCTGAAAAGTGCACTCAACCAAAAAAAAAAAAAAAAAAAATCAACAGCTGGAGTTCCGAGTGGCACTCATCGTGCATAGAGACACTGGGAGGAGGCTCCGGGAGGTGGAGAGTTCCAGATTTTTGGCTCCAAGTTCTGTAGTGGGATTCTGCATTAAGGATACAGCCTGAGCTTATGGAAGGAGCTAGTTTGAAACATGGGCTGTGCATGGAGGACTCTCACAGTATCTGGTATTAAGAGACAAACCTCCCTCCTTCTGAGTCATAGATGTCTTTACAGTTTCCTATCCTGTAAAGGACTTTCAGGAGAAGAGAGAGCAGAGACGCCGTGGGGCTGGGTGGAAGAGAGCAGGGCAGTATAATCAATCATTTGTAAGATGTGAGGCGAAAAGGAGGCCGTCGAGGCTGGCTCTGGTATTTGTTCACATAGTGGACAAATTTCTCGTGCATGCATTAATATGTCTTTAACGCTGAGAAAGAAGGAAAAAATTCCTGTTACCCCTCTTAGAAAAACTGTGAGACTCTCTTCTTCATAGGAGGACTTGGTGCACATGAGATTGTGTACAGCCAATATGGCTGTTTCCCTCTCTAGTTAAATCTGACTCATGCATGCATGATTGCTCTATGGTGCTGGCATACATTTGCTTTGGTTAATCTCATTAAGAGATGCCAATGGAGCCTGGGGAGCTGGCTCACTGCGGAAGAACACTTGCTGCTCTTACAGAAGATCTGAGTTTGGTTCCCAGCACCCCAAGATCACAACCACGGTAACAGCAACTCTGTGGGATCTGGTGGCCTGTTCTAGCCTCCGGAGGCACTTGCACTCATGTGCACATATCCACAGGTACACATGATTACAAATAAAAATAAATCTTAAAAAAGGCATGCTTATGTGCTTTTAAAACGAGATCTTTCATCTAAAAAACCCCAATGCCACTTTTACATTAAAGAAAATGACACATAATTCAACCGTAATTCATTACTTGAGATATGAGCAAGATTTATTTGTTACAGTAAATCTTTAGTGGTTTGAATAATAATGACCCTCGTGGACTCATGTATTTGAATACTTGGTCCTCAGTTGGTGAAACTGTTTGGGGCTTAGGAGGTGTTGAAGGAGGATGTACATCCCTACCCTGCTGATCATGGACTCTAACCCTCTGAAACTGTAAGACCTCCATAAACTATTGCTTCTATAAGTTGCCTTGGTGCCAAACCACAGCAACAGAAAAGTAATGAGGTAACTAATAATCTGTGTTGGTTCTCCTCCTTTACTTTTGACAATAAGAATAACAAATTGGGGCTGGTGAGATGGCTCAGCAGGTAAGAGTACTGACTGCTCTTCCGAAGGTCCTGAGTTCGGATCCCAGCAACCACATGGTGGCTCACAACCACCTGTAATGAGATCGGACGCTCTCTCTCTTCTGGTGCGTCTGAAGACAGCTACAGTGAATTATACCGGAGCGGGGCCTGAGTGAGCGGGACTGGCATAAGGTCCTGAGTTCAATTCCCAGCACACATGATACCTCATAGCCATCTGTACAGCTATAGTGTACTCATACACATAAAATAAAATAAAATAAAATAAAATAAAATAAAATAAATCTTTAAAAAAAAAGAATAACTATTTAGACTTGGAGCTAGTACTTCATTAATGGTCTTATGTAGTCTTCATTTTTAAGTTCCTATTTCTCACATAGCATCTTTACCCCTCAAAAGGGGCTTTGATTTTCAAGGTTTATTTTGTTTTGTGTGCCAGGAATCATGGTTTAGGATGCAGAGTTCCTTGGATACAGATTCAGGGTCTGCGGGTTATGTGCATGACAGATGGCATAGAGGAAAAAAAAAAAAAAATCTTTTTTCCCTAGGAAGCCCTGCAGATGTCGCCGTGTTCCAGAGAGACACCATTAGGGACCAATGCCACCCTCATTTTTCAGACATTAGGAATAAAAAGCTTCTCTCACTTTCCCAGTTTTACTCCTAAGTCAGTTCTCATCTGGCCCAAGCTTCTCAGCCTGGCTGCCTCCATGGTTGCCTGGGTTCAGCGCGTGAGCCTTGGCCTGAATTACTTGAAGACAGCAGGGCTTAAAATACATCCGATAATTTATTAGTGTTGTGCTTCTCTTTACTGGCTGGAGTTGTGAAGGAATCGGAATAAATACAGTGTTAACATATTTTAAACGCCAAAGCCATCTAATTATAGAACACATCATTGAGCTATACTTAGAGTCTTTAAAATGGAAAAGTTTAGAAGTTTTAAAAAAATTTGTTTATTTACTTATTTGTGTGTATGTGTGTGTGTTGGGGGTGGTTATAAGTGTGCATGGAGGTCAGAGGGCAACCTTTGGGAGCCATTTTTCTTCTGCCTTGTGGAGCCTTCAGATAAACTCATTTTATCAGGCTTAACAACAAACCCCTTTGCCCCCTGAGCCATCTTGCCAGCACACTTACAGGAAGTAGTTTAAAGTTTTAAAGTTACAAATGGTAGTTTTCCAGGGTCTTGCCTTTAGGGATTCTCCACAGAATGGATTAGTTAGATAGGTAACTACAGTAACCAGGGACTCCCAGCATTAGTCAGGATGGAAGACTGCTCATAGTCAAAGAGAACCCATCTTTATTTTGTCCAATTGTAAAATTTACTTGATTGCTTTTAAAGACAGTAGCATGCATATTAGCAATATGTATGTATAAAAGAGAGCTAACAGACAAAAGTTAAGAGCTACATGCAAGTTTGTGTGTTCAGGACTATATTTGAGCTTATCCCAAAACAGGCTTTTTAAAAGTTTTAAATTTCAAATGAATATATTATTACAAACAGAGGATAAATCAGATATAAGTAAGTAGATGTGTCTTGGGAACAAAATTATGAGGTCATTTACATTTTCTTCTTTGAGCTTGTATGCCTTTACTCTATATCCTACATCTAGCATTGATTAGTAGAGAGAATAAAACCAACTAGCCAATAGTGCACAGCTCTTTCTGTTTTTGATTGACACATTACTTTACATTTGTGGGATTTGAAATGGTCCATCCACACATATTCGAAGGCGTAACTATCAATCAGGGTGATGAGTGTTTCCAGCTCCTTAGACATTCATTATCTCTTTGTACTGAGAAACATTTTTTTCTAATTCTTTTATTGTTTTAAAATTTTGTTTATTTATTCACTCATTGTGTGTGTGTGTGTGTGTGTTTGTGTGTGTGTGTATGTGATGTGTATGTAGTGTCTGTGGAATCCAGAAAAGTGTTAGGTTTTCTTTTCTTTTCCTTTTTTTAGAGATTTATTTATTTATTTATTTATTTATTTATTTAATGTATATGAGTACACTGTAGCTGTACAGATAGTTGTGACTCTTCATCTGGTTGTTGGGAATTGACTTTTAGGACCTCTGTTTGCTCTGGTAGACCCCGTTTGCTCAGGCCCAAAGATTTAATTATTATAAATAAGTACACTGTAGCTGTCTTCAGACGCACTAGAAGAGGGCGTCAGATCTCATTGTGGGTGGTTGTGAGCCACCATATGGTTGCTGGGATTTGAACTCAGGACCTTTGGAAGAGCAGTCAGTGCTCTTATCCACTGAGCCATCTCACCAGCCCCCGTGTCAGATTTTTCTGAAGCGGGAGTTATAGGTAACCACATGAGCTGCCTGATGTGGATGCTGGAAAGTAAAGCTAGGTTCTACAGAAGAGCAATAAGTACTCTTGGTTTCTGAGTCATCTCTCTAGTCTTCTTCTAGGTCTCTATAAACAAAGAGTTACCCTGCTGTGTTGTGGAACACCAGAACTTATCTGTTCTGTGTAAACTTCCTTTGGCACTGGTTAATTGTACCCTCTTCTAAATCACACCTTCTCACAAGTATGAACATCCTGTGGGGAGATCAGAACACGTTTAGTACAGAACAACTGGTCATCTAAAGTCAGCGTGATCCCTAAGCCTTGTAGCCTGGGTTTGAATCCTTGCCTATGTAAACTTGGGTGCTACTTAGCTGCACTCGGCCCTTGGACTCTGCTCTATGAAACAGCAACAAGTAGCTACAGATCCAGTGAGGACGCCGCAGTGCTCCATAGAAACCCTGCGTGCAA
>JADRCD010217742.1:14132-40719 GCA_019843815.1 Montemys delectorum | reverse complement strand
AGATCCAGTGAGGACGCCGCAGTGCTCCATAGAAACCCTGCGTGCAAGGCCTGGTCATAAACAGCACAGAAATACAAAAATACAGCCTCTGATACCGCCACATATTCTGCCCTGAAAAGGCAGGGCAGCTCTCATCTCACGGAAGCCTTTTTCCTTTTTTTCAGAGGCGCCTAGATAGAGGTCTGAGGGCCTTCCTATTTGCTATGAAAGGCTCATCACACAAAAGAATCAAGTTGATTTTTTTCTTTTGTTATGAATTTCTTCTCGTTATTTACTTCTAAGAAAGACCATGAGTCTAAGACAGCATGAATTCCTAAAATGTGTTCTTCTGTTAAAACTTAAGATGGTCATTCCAAAGTAAAACCTATTTTTTGAGTGAGACTCGATCTAATTTCCTTCATAAAGGTAATGGCTGAAGAGGTTCAAGGGAAATGGAAAAACAGTAAGAAATAATGGGAAATAAAATCTGCCATGTGTTTGAACCTATGTGGAGGAAAAACTTTATGGTTTAACAGGCGTTTCTCGATTTGTTCAGAATTATTCTTAAGGTTGTGTGGGCCATGGCAGACAGAGGAAGGGTCCCCAATGTGATTTGCATGTTTTTTTAAAACCAAGGGGGGGCGGGAGAGGGGGGGGAGGGAGGGAGAAGTAGAGGGAGAGGGAGAGGGAGAGGGAGAAGGAGAGGGAGAGGAGGAGGGGAAGAGGGAGAGGGAGAGGGAGAACATTTCCTCAAAGTAGAACTTTTAAGGAAATTTAAACATGATTGAACCATTTTTCACAACAAATCCCGACATGCTGAGTATTGCTCCTAAGAAAATGTTTTTCCTTCTAAACCCAGCGTGTTTGAACTGTGAGCAGTCTCTGTTATTTTGTTTGTCTTTTCTTTGTCTTTTCTGTGACATCACCAATGGCAATCGTCAGCTTCTGATTCTTGTGATCTTTACTCTTTGAAACAGCTTGCTCCTGAGACCAAGGCTGTCATTCACTGGATCATGGACATTCCGTTTGTGCTTTCTGCCAATCTGCATGGAGGAGATCTTGTGGCTAACTACCCATATGATGAGACACGGAGCGGTAGGTAGTTCCCCCCTACCCCCAGACCCCCCTCCCCTTAAGTGGCTTAAGTTTCAAGTCAAGAGTGACAGCATGATTTCTGTATTAGTGGCTGTTGTTTGTGTTTTGTTTTTTAAAACAAAATCTTACTCTGCAGTCTGAAGTGACATTTAGTTTGCAGTCCCCTTGCTTCAGCCTCCCAAGCTGAGATTATAATAGGTGTGTGCCTCTGTGCCTCACTTGTAATGTTCTCTTAGGGAACTAGAGCATACAAACGCTTGTGTTTACAAGCAACTCCAGCTATTTCATGTGGTACTGGCACAGACAGATAATTGGCAGAACAGCTTGGAATGCTTTGTCTTTAGAGGAAAACAGGAGTTTGATTAACTTTTGGAGAAGAGAGAGAAGAAAATAGAAGGCCTAGAACAGTGGTTCTCAAACTGTGGGTCATGACCCCTTTTGAGGTAGCACATCAGATATCCTACATATCAAATGGTTCACTAGGATTCATACAAGTTTTTTATTTTGTTTTGTTTTTCGAGACAGGGTTTCTCTGTGTAGCCCTGGCTGTCCTGGAACTCACTCTGTAGACCAGGCTGGCCTCAAACTTCAAAATCCACCTGGCTCTGCCTCCCAAGTGCTGGGATTAAAGGCGTGTGCCACCACTGCCCAGCAGGGTTTTTTGTTTTTGTTTTTGTTTTTTGTTTTTTGCTTTTGTTTTCCTGGTTTAGAGACAGAGTTTTTCTGTGGAGCCTTGACTATCCTGGAACTCACTGTGTAGTTCAAGGCTCGCTTTGAACTCAGAGAACCATGTGCCTCTGCCTCTCAAGTGCTGGGATTAGAGGCGTACACTATCACCACCAAGTTCTCCACCATGATTCATAGAAATAGCAAAATTACAGTTATGAAATAACAATGAAATAATTTTATGAGTGGGAGCCCTCACAACATAAGGAACTGTATTAAATAGTTATAGCACTAGGAAGATTGAGAACCACTATAAATTCAGACCACTCTTGGTCTCCATTAAAGTGGGTCACAGACAGACACTGGAGAGCTTCATGTACAGCCTGGCTGATAAACAGAGGCAGCCTGTGCTGTTTCACCCCAGTTGTGGGAATCCCAACACATAGCACGCTCTCACTTTCTGCCCCAGGGTCCCCTCCTGCTACTGCCACAGAGGTGGAACAGTGCTTTGACTTTTCTCTAACAGGTTTCAGTTCAGCTTCAGCTTCAGCAAGTTATATAGAGAAATTCCCACTTGGAATTCCTTCTCAGAAAACCCTGAAGGGCAAGTTTTAGATACTGAAAGCCCAGATTTGAAGAAAGTCAGGTTACACAGCACGGTTAGATACACTTTGAGATCCTGTGGTTTACTGTTAGCTGGGCAACTCCTCAGCCAGGCATTATTATAACACAAGAGTCACAATACAGGGTATTGAAAGAAACGTCCTTTCCTGCTATAATACAGGCAGGGAAAGCTTAGAAACAGCTGAGATCCAATGTCAGACAGTCTGTGTGTCAATAGTTCATAGTGCTTATAAAATTGCTACTGGTGAAGTTTTCAGATCTTATTTATTTATTTATTTATTTATTTATTTATTTATTTGAGACAAGGTTTCACATAGCCCAAGTTGTCCTAGGACTTGGCCTAAAACTCAAATAGCCAAGAATGACCTTGAACTAGATGCTTCCCCCCCCCCCGGATTTCCCAAGTCCCACCCCCCCTTGCACCTTCCCAATGAACACCTTATTAAACTAAGCAATTTAAATAGTGGAAAAATGTCTCTGTTGCCATGTCCAGCCCGCCCTGGCCTCACCATCTATTCCCGTGAGGCTTTCGGTTCATAAGTAGAGTATGCACTCCATTTAATCTCCTATCCAAGTCCTAACGAGGCCAGACCCTGCTTAGCCTCTGAGGCAGGGACTTTCAGGATGGTGCGGTCATGGGCCATTCTGCTTAATCTTTACATTTTAGTGTTAGGGATGAAAGCCATACAACCTAAAAACCAAGCATTTTTGTTTGATAGTTTAACTTTCATCTTCCCTGAAAACTTTCATCTCTCTGAAAGCTATGTCAGCAGGGGCTCAACAGCGAATGACTTTAGCAAGCAAGCGATGCTTTTGGGTCGCGGTCCGTTTCTCTCATCTTGTGAACTCATTCTCTAGGTACTGCTCACGAATACAGTTCCTGCCCTGATGACGCAATTTTCCAAAGCTTGGCCCGCGCATACTCTTCTTTCAACCCAGTCATGTCTGACCCCAATCGACCTCCCTGTCGCAAGAACGACGATGACAGCAGCTTTGTAGATGGAACGACCAACGGTGGCGCATGGTACAGCGTCCCCGGTGGTGAGTGCCCCCTTTGTTCTCTGGTTCTGCGAACTTGGCTTCTTTTACTTACCACAGTAGACTCAGAAAATGATGGCGGTCTATAGAATTTTCACTCTTCCTCAGTCGTATTATAGCTGTCTCAGTAAGGTGATTGTTATATATTATTTTGTTTTCCTTGATTTAAAAATGGAGGCGCTGCTATCTGAAGGAGTATGCTGGGAAAATAGAAGCTGAATATTGGTAACTTAGCCACTTTCCTAGTTCAACCCTCTGCAGTAAGAGAGGGCATCCTTATATGAGGTGAGCCATGCCTTTTGTTGTAAGCAAATGTATATCTTGGAGGCTAAGCAGCAGGGTTTAGCAGACCTTGTGGGGGTGGTTTGAATGAGAATGGTTTCCATAAACTCGTATATTTGAATGCTTGCTCCCCAGTCCATGGAACTGTTGGGGAACACCTTCTCCCTCAGATGAGGCAACTCCCCTGTACCACTTTGCGGAACTCGTTCACCAAGTTGCCCCAGTTAAGAAACGTGTAAGCTCAACCAGACATGAAGAGCAGAATGGAAAATCATTGATAACTTATTGTTTTCTATGCCTCACCTGGTAACAGAGAGAGCAAGAGCTTTACATTTTGATTCATTATGCCCTAAGAAAATGTTCTTCATGTTTTCTGTGGTACAAGTTTCTTCTGTTTTCACTCAGATTTTGCATTTGGACAAGTAAGATCTGATACTTTCCCTCTGTATGTTGAGAGGTATGGTCTATGTGAGATTTACGGTTTAGAGTACATTAAATACATCAGGTGGAGAATAATATATGTTTGTCTTGTGCTAGAAAGGAATTTTGTACTTTGCCCTAAGACACTGGGTTGGTTCATTATATAGTGAGTTGCTATAATGTAGACTCACCCAAGAAGAGTGCCTCAGTTAAGAGACATGGATCACATTGGCCTGGCCCCATTGGCCTGGCCCTATTGACCTGACCCCATTGGCCTGGCCCCATGTCTGTGGGGATTATCTTGATTGTTAATTGATGTGGGAAATCCAGCCTGTTGTGGGTGGCACCATTTCCAAGGCAAGAAGGCCTGAATTATATGAGATGGGAGAAATGAGAACCAGCAGGCGCCCAGGGTGGATTCATTTAGGGTTAAAAGAAAAAAGAGAAAATTTCAGTGATTTCCTTGGAACAACTTCTCCAGGCACGAAGCATATCATCTGCATAATATAAAGTAATATGGATCAGCAAAGCACTGATAATGCTCATGGTAACCATAGCAATGCCTTAGTCAATCATGTCCCACTGTCAAAGAACAAAGAAAAGCTCAGAAGATCTTTAGCTCCCTGTCATACTTTTATTTTTATTGCTGTGACAGATACCCTGACCACAAGCAACAGAGGGGAAGGAGAGTTTATTTGGGTTACAAGTCCAGGGCCATTATCATGGGAAGCCAAGGCAGGAGCTTAGAGTGTACATCCACAGTCAGGAGCAGAGAGGTGCATCAGCCTTGGCCAGATTTATTAGGTAAAGGGCCCAGATTCTAAGTGACAGGAAAGTCTTCTGACAAAGAGGGCCATCTCGAGTTGTTCCGTTGGCTCTGGGCTGCCAAGAAGTACTGGATGTATAATCTTCCAAGCCACGTAGCTCTTAGTCATTCTACAGGAAGTGTGTGTGTGTGTGTGTGTGTGTGTGTGTGTGTGTGTGTGGCGATTGTGAACTCTCATCAGCCAACACAGCAATGTGCATAGTCTGGCTCCAGGAAAGCAGTCTGCTGGGCAACAACATCCCCAGTGATGATAATCTAATTAAAATTACTCGGAGTGTCAAATCTACTCTGTGGTCTAGTGTGCAGTATAATTAACATTACATCTAATATGAAGTAGATGTGCCGTGTTTATTGCTTCAGTATATGATACAATTAAGAGGCATATATATCAAAAAAAAAAAAAAGAAAAAAAGAAAAAAAGAAAGAGAAAACAAAAGAAGCATATATATCACATACTAAGAGTCCGAATCCCTCAGGAACACACTTTGAGTTGGGTTTAGGAGAGAACGGCATGTCTTGTCATGTCAGCAGACTCTCCCAGTTCCTGCCTCAGAGGGATGCACTTTCCCTTACTAGGCCAAGGGATACAGTCTCTCAGCTTGCTTTTCTTGAAGTCTATTAAGCACCATATAGTGTGGATGGCGTCTGCTTTTGTTCCCACCCTACAGCATGGATGCATTGAGCTAAATGACCATTTAAGACACAGGAGTCTGTGCTTTTCAAACAAGAGTCTCTCAAGAATGCTTTCTGTCCCTAGGGGAGGCCATTGCTGTGCATAGACTCCTACAGGGTCCTTCAGTGCACTGACTGATCAGCCTTTTATTGAAGGTCTTAGATTTTCAGGAGGGCCTGTGTAGACTTGTAGCCATTGCATGCACTTACTGGCTGACTCTCCTTTGGTGCTTGGGCAGGAATGCAAGACTTCAATTACCTGAGCAGCAACTGCTTCGAGATCACCGTGGAGCTGAGCTGTGAGAAGTTCCCACCCGAAGAGACTCTCAAAAGCTACTGGGAAGATAACAAAAACTCCCTCATCAACTACCTGGAGCAGGTAAAACACAGTATCCAGCACTGGCTGATGTAGCAGTCTTTAACCCTGTAGTATAGTAGACTCGTAAAAGGGGTTCTGTTGGGGGAGGGGATCATCTGAATGAGGTGCTAATATGGGAAAC
The DNA here is from genome assembly GCA_019843815.1 of Montemys delectorum. Lineage (NCBI taxonomy): Eukaryota > Metazoa > Chordata > Mammalia > Rodentia > Muridae > Montemys > Montemys delectorum. Next base: position 34,617 of record JADRCD010217742.1, on the reverse strand, counting down.
AGGTGTCTGTAGTTTCTGAATTAGACTTTTATTTGCCGTAGGTCTTATGATTCATGACTGTTCACTAAGAACTGACTACACTAGAGCGCTGTCAAATGAGATAACTTAGTTTCCTTTATTTCGTACTGTGCTAAGAAAGAACAACCTTAAGACACTCTCTTAGCTGATCACCTCTGGCCTTTGAAGTGTCTCAGACAGGTCAATGATACAAGCAAGGTGAACGAGTCATGCAAGAGTGAGGCTAGCACCTGGAAGGGTCTCCTGGATTTTGTGCTCCAAATGGTTCTTCTACCTCTCACTAGACTCACATGGCTCTCAGGTGAAGATTTAATGAGCCCTTAGTATTTCTCATGGATTATCCTGAACATGTTTCACATAAATTTATACATCGGATCCTTAAAACAGTTCTACAAATCACCCGAGACCACCACCATTATTACCCTCATCTATGAATTCGACAAAGAACCTGAGACCAAAGAAGTTGACTGGTTTTGCTAGGTTATGCACTAAAGACTTTAATCCAGGAAGTAAGTCTTGTTCTAAAATCTCCCTATTGTGACTGTTTCTCAAGACAAAATCTTTATCAGAGTTGCCTACATAGCATTACAATATGTTGGGATAGAATTTCAGGGCATCTCACACTCTGCTAAAACTAAATTTGACCTACCTGCTCAGGCTTGTTCTTAGCATTTCTATTCCCTCTATAGTATACATAGATGTTGGTGCCAGGGATAAATAGTGGACAGAACAAAGGACATCACTCCTTGCCTGCAGTGATTCATCTGTTTTCACATTCTATTCTGTATGTGTCCCTTTTTACCACCTGCAGTCCACTAGAATGATGTTTGTTTCATACCCCACAGACAGCCTGGACTAATTAAACTGTGTCACCACAAACAAAGGTTCTTAAAAATCATGTGGCTGCTATCATAGTGTTGCTTCTGTTGCTGTGACTAAACACCTCAATACAAGCAATGAGGGAGAGAGTTTATTTTGGCTCAGAGTTCCAGGTCATGGCACATTTTTGTGAGGAAGTCAGTGGGACAGAAAGTTGAAGCAGCTGCTAACATCTGCAGTCAGGAGCAGAGAAAGAATGAGTGCATCCGCATGTAGGACAGAAGAATGGATGGATGCATCTGGGTGTAGGTCAGGAGAATAGACAGGTGCATCTGTATGTAGGTCAGGAGAATGGAGGGATGCATATGTATATAGGTCAGGAGAATGAATACATAGATCTGCATGGAGCTCAGCTTCTCCACTCTTACATCTAGGATTTAAACCTATTGGAGAGTGTTTTGCACTTTTAGACTGAGACTTCTTACATCAACAATTAATTAATTATTAATTAATTAAAATATTAATTAATAATTATATTAATTAATAGTTAATTGATATAATTAATTAATATAATCCAGAACACCCAGCAGAGTCATACCCGTAGGCCAACCTGATCTGGGCAATCCCTTATTAAGACTCTTCCCAGCTCATACAACGATCAAGTTGACAACTGAAGTTATTGATCACAGTGATTTATGAACATAAATACATATGAAAATGTACACATAAAACCAATATTTATTTTATTTTATTTTATTTTTTTAAACAAGCTCTTACTTTGTAGCCTGGCTAGCTTGAAACTCACTAAGTAGACCAGGTTGTTCTGAAACTCAGAGATCTGTCTGCCTCTGCCTCCCAAGTGATAGAATTAGAGTTGTGGACCACCATGGTCTAAAACAGAGCTTCTCAACCTGTGGGTTGTGACCCTTTTGGGGGGTGTCAAATAACCTTTTCACAGGGGTTACGTATCAGATATTTACATTATGATTCATAACAGTAGCAAAATTACAGTTATGAAATAGCAATGGAAAACATTTTTTAATTTAAATTATTATTTTTACTTATTCACTTTATATCCCGCTCGCTACTCCCTCCCTCCCTGTCAAAGAAGCTTTTCTGACAGAGCATGTAGATCTTACTTGTCCATCTTCTTTTCAATAGAAATATATAAAGCTACTTTTGTATCCCAGGTAGGTACTCTGGGAGGTGTTGGTTTTAAAGAGCTTCTTCCAGAAGAGTCTGTAGTAGTGAGTTCATAAACATGAGTCCCTAATCTTGGGAGGCTGTAAATGCTGAAATAAAGGTTAACTACAAGGATAACTACAATGGTCAGGCACAGAGGGGACCTTAACTCAGTCATAGGAGTTTAGAAAAAAAGATTTCCTGTGGTTAACACCAATAAGATCATCACCTTTATCAACAGTTAAAAAAACAGGCTCAGCTGATGCCTAATTGGTTTTTTGAAAAAAATAAAATAAAACAACACAAAGCTAAATAAACCATAAATCATTGTATGGGGATGGAGAATATTTTCCCTTTTAATGATGCTGAGTCTCTTGATGATAGAGAGGAGTTGGGAACAGAAGGGATGGAGTCACGGTTTCAGGCTACATGGAAGGGAATTTGCTCCCATCTGGCATCGGTGCTGTGGTGCAAGCTGTGTGGAAAGAGGAAGAGGCCTTTATGACAAAAGCACTCAGGCTGTGCCATGAACACCCAGCTTAGGAATCAAGGGCTTAGGGTTGCTCATGAAGGTTGCCAGCAGTTTCCTGATGTAATCGATTTCTTGACACTTGTGTTGATTAGGTCTTGACTATCTGGGCCTGAAATCTAAGTAAAGCCTAGGTTCTACCTCCTGCCAAATAGGTGGTTAGGTTTAATTCTGTCCCTGGTGGAGAGGACATCTCCTGCAGAGCTTTAACTGGAATGTTTGCAGGAACTAGAACTGTAAAGCTCATCCGAGTCAGTGGTTTGTTAAGAAATGCTCCCCATTCAATAACTTTGGAAAAGTCCAGTTCTCAAAAAATCCTCCAGGAATTTCTGAGACCGCTTCATGGATCATGCAAATCAAACCCATGTAAGGATCCTGTTAAACAATGAGTTTCCTGTCGTGTCCTGAACTTAACAGTGTCTTCAGGGAATGATTCCACAGCCCCCAGAGCGCCAGGTCTTTGGGTGACCCTACACTACAGAGGTGTTTAAGGCTGCCTGATCCAGACAGACCTTAGAAGTCTCAGAGCATTTGCCTTTGTGTGCTGGGGAATGGAAATGTCCTGAAATCTAGAGAGAGATTACCACGGGGAGGGGTCAAGAACAGGAAAACAGCTCTCTCAGGTACAGTGAAATCTGAGCTTCTGGAACTTTCTTTGCAAAAGCCATAAAATGACAGAGGTTTCTAGTTTGAACTCCTGGCTACCCAGTTATGATGGCTCGTGACGTGTCTTCTGATATTTATTGCCACAGCTGGAGTTTTCGAACCAAGAAGTTTCTACATCAGAAAAAGAATAATAAATTTTGAAGAAAAGTAAAACCATTGACATACTAGAAAGTTACTCATAGTTAATATATAAGAAGAAAATATTTTATGGCAGGAGGATACCTGTGAGTTCAGTGCAGACCTGGTCTGCATAGAGAGTTCCAGGCTAGATAGGGTACATAGTGAGACTCTATCTAGAGAAAAACAAGAATTCAGTTAAATATCGTCTTCAGCTTTTGGAGTTGGAGAGATGTCTCAGCAGTTAAGAATGCTTGCTGCTTTCACGGAGGACCAGAGTTCCCTTCATCCACGTGGCAGCTCACAACTGCAAAACTTCCCCCCCCCGCCCCCCCACAGACACACACTAAATCTAAAAGGGGAAATGCATTTATTATTTAAATAGTTATTTCACTGTATATTCTAAGTCCCAAGTGGTACCAGCAGAAAAAGATACAAACTTTAACTCACCATATTTATAGACTAATCACATTTTCTGTGGTGATTGACATTATCTATGAAAATATCCATGATCTTTCAAGGCTAACTCAATTTAAAAGTTTCATTTTTGTTTGACGCTTCACAAAAATGTGTGATGCCAAGACTACAGTATCTCCAGATGAACAAAGTGGTCCTCAGTGAACAATCCCTCTCTTGCAAGCTAGGTGCATTTTGAATTTTATTTATCAACTGTTAACAAAAATCCCTTAACCCGGTAAGAAAACTCCAGATTTGTGACCTGTGATTTCCTGTGATCCATGCATACATCCACCCTTCCCCTCCACAACTTCCCATCTACACTTCTGTCTGATCAGGAACGGCTTGCTCACCTTCTCATCCAGAAACCCAGCCTTTCCCATTCCTGCCTCCCCCACTGAATGGTCTTCAGTATTTCAGTTTTGGTTGGCTGGTTCAGAAGGCCCTAAACAAAAACTTAAGATGTATTTATTCTTCTTTCACTAAACTAGTTGCTGTCAAAATGGCCACTCTTATTTCTGACATGTACAGCCTAGAAATTGCCCTTAGACGGGGGAAAAACCCACAATACATACTATTATTTAGAGCTTCAGAGAAAAAGAAGTACAAAACTTATTACTGAGAACGGGGACATTTCACTGAAAAAGCATGCATGACTGGCAAGCTTAGTCTTCAGTCATAAAAAGGATGCCTGGGATTTATTCTGTGCTCTGTAGGAAAATATTTAGATATCTCAGGAGCAAAAGCAATTTCACTTTCTTTGCTTGAGACAAGGTCTCCTGTGTGCCAGGCTGGCCTTTTTGAATTTCCTTTGATTCTTTTTTTTCCTTTAATTTATTTATTTTTATTACTATGTGTAAGTACACTGTAGCTGTCTTCAGACACCCCAGAAGAGGGCGTCAGATGTCAGATCTCATTTCAGATGGTTGTGAGCCACCACGTGGTTGCTGGGATCCGAACTCAGGACCTTCAGAAGAGCAGTCAGTGCTCTTAACCGCTGAGCCATCTCACCAGCAGCCCCCCCCCTTTGCTTCTTATCAAACTTATCCATCTGACTCCATCTCTTTCCACCTGGGACCACAGGTGTGTACCACAATGCCCAGTTTATGTGCCGCTGTAGGAGACGGAACCTAGGGTTTCAGATACTAAGATATCAAATGTAATTAAGGACTTACATTTGATACCTTGAAGGTATCAGATTTGGATTGGTCTGGGGAGATGGCAGTTGGTAAAATATTGGGGAAGCATCGTGCCCTGAGTTTGGATCTTCAGCACCCACGTCAAAGGCAAGGTTGCTGGCACTGACATGGTGGTCCCTAGAGCTCACTGAATAACCACTGTAGCCGATGAGAGCTCCGGATTCAGTGAGAAATTCTGTCTCAAAATATAAAATGGAACACGGTGGGGGAGGAAGACATTTGATGTAGACCTCTGGCCTCCACAGGCATTTGTTTTGCTCACATGCATCTGTACGAATGCACTTGTATACAAGCTTAGATAAGTCATCTTATGAAGATTATAATAGTGCTGTTTTGTAGCTCAGATCGCAGTAATTAATTGCTGACTTAATTCAGAGAGACTATTCTCACCAGTAGCCCTTCCCTTTCCATCCTTAATTGGGATCCAGTTTTCAGTCTTGGAGTTTCTTGATTTGTCACGCCCCTGTATTCAGTCCAAATCAAGTTGTTAATGAGCTTGATGCAAAGGTAGGAGCAACTTAGATCTTTTCATCCAGCTTAACTAGAGCTAGTACTAATAGGCTGTGACACACTGGTCAACTCACAGTGCAATAAAAGGTTTTTATAGATCACCTTATTTGAAGGGGGAGGGAGAGAGAGGGAGAAGGGGGAGGGGAGAGGGAAAGGGAGAGGGAGAGGGAGAGGGGAGGCTAAAACTTCACAAACACACAGGCTTTTTTTCTTTTCTTTTTTGTTATTTGGAACATCCTTCAAACTCCGTGCTTTGCATAGAACTTGACATTCACTCTCAGAAGGTGATTTCTCATTTCTTTGAGAAAAAGCCCAGAAAAGAATGCGCAAAAAACGTTCACTGGCGGTTTGTGCCTGTTCTGTTTCTTATATAATGAGGCTCTACAATGTATTACTAGAAAACAAGAAGATGCTTGACATGAAATGCATTTTAAAGCTGTTTCTATTATAATTTTTTTGGCCTGTCTTTGACCTTCACAGATACATCGAGGTGTTAAAGGGTTTGTCCGTGACCTTCAAGGTAATCCGATTGCCAATGCAACCATCTCTGTGGACGGGATAGACCATGATGTCACCTCGGGTGGGTATTATTTTATTTTAGGTTTTTTTTTGGCCTTGATCTGGAGGCAAAAATTATGAAAATGAACATAACCACTAATTATAATTAAAATTCGCATAGTAATTCTAAGCATAGCAATAATTGCTTCATCTGGCTTTTACACCGACTCTGCCCCCAATTCCACTTTATTCTGAGACTAAACAGTGAAGCCTAGGACGTTTTGAGCCAGCAGGTGGCGCCCTTTACCCAGAGCGAGCTGTTGTAAGCCTGCGGCCCTGCTTCCTTGTTGGGAGCAGCTGAGGTTAAACGCCCAGCATTTGTGTGTCTGGGTATCCTTATGCATTTCTATTAAGCTCATTTTACTTTAACCACCACCCACTGGAATCCCTGCAGCCAGATAACAAAAACAGTAACAAGAACACTCTTCTTAGTTTTTAGAATTATTTAATATTTCATTTATTTTCTAAAGCCTTATTGTCCTCTTAAACTCATTTATACACATATTCAGCAATGTTCATCACTATCCCACCAGGTTTCAGGATGCTTTTCCAGCCAGCATTCCAGAACCCATGCCAAGATCCTACCCCCTTTACCCATGGCAAGAGTAGGACACAAGGCTAACGAATGCCCCAGCCACAGGATATTGTTTCACTTACTCCGGAAATGCTATTTTCTCTGCATCCCATGATGCAAAAAAAAAAAAAAAAAAAAAAAAAAAAAAAAAAAAAAAAAAAAAAAAGAAAAAAAAAAGGAGAAATCTAATTCTAGAAAGGAATGAAACGGAGATTTGTGTGTTACTGCTCTGACAGGAAAGTTCTCCCCGAGGCAAGTGCTGCAAGCTCTCAGGGGAGAAGTTTCTCTGATGGAAAGTGTGGAAGCTCTGAGGGGAGAGGTTTCCCCTGTGTTAAGTGTTACAGCTCTGAAGGGAAAGGTATTCTGGCAGTCGGGAGGCAAGGAACGCCACAGGGTCATACTGCACCTCACACAAGGCACTTACTAGGAAAGACACAAGTGGGTGGCTGCCTCTGCTTTTGAGAGAAGCAGCAGGATACGGGGCAGGAGACATTATTTGGAAGTTGCAGGGGAGGAGGAGTTTTTCAGAGTGGGGATTGGTGAGAGTTAGAGTCCTGAGCTTGGGGCAAGCACAGGGACTGGTGGAATTTTGAGTTCAGGGATTAGTGGGTTTTGGTGGGTTATAAAACCTGGAACCTTTCTCCCTATAGTTTGGGCTGTAAGAATGTTGTCTTTTTTTTTTTTTTTTTTGAAGGGAAGGCCATTAGACTATAAATGAACATCAGCATAAAAATAAAGTGAAGCATGTTGTCCTGGAAGCCCAGTGATGCTTCAAGAGAGGGAGAGAGTGGATAAAGGGGTCTAGTAAAATTACCCTTGTGAGGGAATGATTGGATTTGGCAGCATGGAGACTCTTGACCTCATAATCTCCATCAACTAAGTGATTGGTGTGAACAGAGGTGATCCAGGCAGGACTAGGGGAGAGCCTTTAGTGGTAGAAAATATTAACACGTTAAGGAAGTTTTGCTGTAAGGCACAGACGATGGGAGTGTATTAGAGGCACAGGCAAAACGGAGAGTGTAAACTGCCCAGTAGGATCTTTGTTACTCAAAGTGTAGGGCTGAAAGTCTTAGAGGCATCACCTTTACGCTGGAGGGTTAGGTATGCAGAACCCAAGGCCTTACTTCTGAGCTAGCCAGGCAGATCTTGGACTTTGCCAACTTTTCTATTTGACTGACATGCACCTGAAGTGATGTAGAAAATGGGAGACTGATGGGCCAGAGGGGCAGAGAGGAAAGCGGCCATGCTCTACATGAACCAGGAAGGTGTTTAGGGACTGGAAACTGGTCACCATGGGTGTTTGCCCAAGCTTCATAACAGCCATATTGGTTGTATAAGTATAGAGTTGGAAAATATCCAAGGCTTATAGTTTGCCATGAGTCTTGGATCAAGGGAGAAAGACAGACGAGTTAAGGCCCACACATGAGCTCAGTGTAAGGGGCCATGGGACCCAGCTTATGTTTAGGAGAAACCCAGGGGAGTGAAAGAGACTGAATCATAGCTCAGCTTAAGAATTCCAGACTCAGTTTCCCAGTGGTACCACAGACCAATGTCAAAAGTTGAAATTATTGGCAAGGACCCAGGAGATTCTAACGAGGCTGTCTTGGGGCTATGCTTTGTGAAACATTGATCTAGAAGGTTCTTGGGACCTTAGTTCTTTACCTGGGAAGAACGAAAATGCAGTACCCAGGTGGTCCTTACCACTTGGGGACTTTATGTGACCAGGAGACTCATATATTGTAGGGCTTATTAAATATTAGCATGACTGTCTGTGACTTGGCTGTAAGACATGACGCTTATAGAGAGGGAGGTTTGCACTCTTTCTCCTAGAATTTCTTCAGAGTAAGGACTCACTGAAAATCAACGGAGCTAGTGATGTACTAGTCCTTAGATGGTGTAACTGCTCTTTCCCACATGTGCCTAGCTTTGATGTTCTGTTTTCTACAGCTAAGGATGGGGATTACTGGCGATTGCTTGCTCCTGGAAACTATAAACTTACAGCGTCCGCTCCTGGCTACCTGGCAATCACAAAGAAAGTGGCAGTTCCCTTCAGCCCTGCTGTAGGGGTAAGTATTCATAAAAAGAGCTGAGAATAATAACTCAGTACTTTCCATTGGCAAATATATCAGAGAAATTTATAGTTAACCTTCCCTACAGCCTTACAAAGTAGGTACTGTGATTATCTCTACCTAACAGATGAGAAAAATGAGGTCTAATAAAGTTAGGTGACTTGATCATGGTCTCTGCTTTTTGCATAGATTCACAAGAATACAAAATTAGACTTAAAATATTAATTTTTATTTTTAATTTCAACTTCAATATAAATGGGATTCTTTTCCAGCTATCTTCCCCTCTGTAACACCCAGCTCAGTGCCTTACTCAATATATACTAGAAAAAAAAAGTGTCAGAAGGTAATCTTAGGCACTTAACTAAACGTTCCTTAGGAATACCCAATGACTGCTGGGGCCATGACTCAACAGGGAAGCACTTGTTCCCCCGGTGTGAGGCACACCAGGGTTCTATCCCCACACCCAAGAGAATGACCCTGAGATGTGGCAGCCACCTGAGATCCATGCCTACTAGACATGGCAGCCCATTTGGAATCCAATTCTAGAAGGCAGAGATGGGAGATTCTCAGGAGGAAGCAGGCATGGCTTTTACAAAACACGAGCCGTTTTGAAGCTATTCGGTTCATGCCCATCCTAAGATGAACTCTCTTCTGAATTTTTGTACCTACAAAACTATATTTATCACAGATTTTAAAAAATACTCCTTTAGTTCAGGCAGCTGGATTGAGTCTATACTGTACAAGCTACAAACCACCTTTTTAATTATGTAAGCAACGTGATAGCAATCTGTTCTGATTTTCCTCTTCAGGTGGACTTTGAGCTGGAGTCTTTCTCTGAAAGGAAGGAGGAGGAGAAGGAAGAATTGATGGAGTGGTGGAAAATGATGTCAGAGACTTTGAATTTTTAAGAAAGGCTTCTAACTAATTGCTTTAATCTGTCTATAGAGGGTAGTAAGATGCTCTTTTATTTTAGGTTGTGTGCAGTTAATATTTAACATTGATTTATTTTTGATCATTTAAGTAGTAGGTAATCATATAAACACACTTGAACAGAAATGTCTGCATCTACTTCATTCTTACATTAACATTCGCTTTAAAATCTAGCGAAGCTCTTTTTAACGTAATTGGTGACAATGTCACATGACAGATGCCATGAAAAAAGTCAGCCGATGTAGCTTGGATCTGTGAACACTGTACTGCGAGAATCACATAGTCCAATATAAGTTGTCCTTAGTCTCCTGTGCTGATTCACTGTATAAGCATGATCCTGTTAATGCACTTCTGATGAGAAGAAAATGTACGTGCTTTTCAAAGGGGCTCTGAACACAATGGAAACCCAGCTCTTGCGTGTACTTTGAAGAATGGAATTGTATTAGTCAGCCTGTTAATGCCACTTCAGAGTTTGGGGTTTTGTCTTGATTGCAGATTGGCCCAGAATTGCATTCTGAATGAATAAAGGTTTAAAAAAAAATCCCATGGTGTGCATTTTCTCTATGACTTTTTTGGTCTAATACTGTAGTTTCATGGTAAAAAAGCATTTCCTGTACAATGGCTTCTTGTTTATTTAATTTCTGCATTGAAAAAAAAATCTATTGACAGCTGCACGCCAAGCAGCGTTCTGGCTTTGAGTATGTTATGTTGAATGAAAGGCTTTACTTCCATGAAGTGTTAAAAAGAGATTTTACTTTTATAGTTAATTTTATATATATACATATATATATATGTAAATACGTGTGTGTGTGTGTGTGTGTGTGTGTGTGTGTGTATGCCTGTGATATTTCCTGTGTCTTGTAACGTAGATGTCCCATGTTTAGACACACATTTTTATAGCCCACTGTTTTGAGGGTTGAAAACATTCCTGGGTTTTGAATTGATTTTGCACTGTGGGAAAAATCTACTTCCTCCTTCTCCTTCCCCCCCACCTCCTGCTTCATGGTCCTAAATTTGCTCTCTTGTACCGTTTTTTCTCATCCACTTAGGACCTACATTGGAGAGGTTCCACCTTGCATACCCCTAGAGGCCAGATGGAGCAGTACCCATATACTGGGCCTGGGAGTTGATACTGGGTGGTCTTGCCCTTTCAACTATCTTGGGTGTCCAAGGATATAACTCGGACATAATTTTCTTTGGACGCAGGGTTTGTTTATAACCTCTAGACTGGCCTTGATCTCAAACAATCTTCCTGTCACCACCTCCTGAGTGCTGGAATTACAGATGCCTAGCTTCATGCTCAATGTCCTAATGTCTTTCAGTTTCACCCAATGAGAGGTGGATTGTGTGTTGTTGGAAGGAAACACCTTCTTCGTATTGTGTTGAAGTAGCTACATCTCAGTCTCCAGTCCCAACCCTCACTTCTTCCTTCTTAGAGAGAATTTCCTTATCTAATTGCTGAGCAACACCGTGTATGCTAATCAAGTGGAACAAATTAATTAAAAGACCTGAAGCACTGCCCCCTCCCCCATCTCCCTCTTCTCCGTAGCATTCGATGCAAGCTTTCCCTTGGCAAGCCTGTACAAGTTTTGGATACTTGTGCTGATCTGGTGAAGGAGGCAGATGAGAACAGAGAATTAATAGAGCCATTAGTGCATAGAGCCAACAATGTCCTTAAACAATTTATCAGTAAGAAAGTTGATCTCCACTTAGTCTACTTTCCAGTTAGTTCTGAATGAAGGAATGAATGGGAGAGATGGGTCTTAAGTGTTGAAAACCTGAACTTCTCAGGAACACAGCATTTTAGTAATATATATATATATATATATATATATATATATATATATATATTACTGATATATATATTTATCAGAACTGAACTGTGAACATTATCTTTTCTTTCAGGTAAGCGTTATCTTTCTTTCAAGTGTTATACTTCTCTTTCTATAGTCCTGGATGAGCTGAATATGGTGGTGCTCACCTTTAATCCTAGTACTTGGGAGGCAAAGGCAGGTGGAGCTTCAGGACTTTGAGGCCAGCCTGGTTTGCATAGTAAGTTCCACTACAGCCAGGGAAACCTAGATAGGGTTTAGAGAAACCCTGTCTCAAAAACAAACAAACAAACAAAGAAAGAAAGAAACAAATGCAAACGAACACAAAACAAACACAAAACAATAACAACAACAAAACAAAACAAAAAACTCACAAAACAAAATATAATCCTGGATGCTAAGACATTTTTTGGAAGTTTTTCTACACTGTTGCTAAATAAAAACTTGAACTAAGTTATTTGATGTGTTTTTATGTTAAAGATTTATTTATTTATTTTATACATATGAGTACACACTATAGCTGTACAAATAGTTGTAAGCCTTCATCTGGTTGTTGGGAATTGACTTTTAGGAACTTTGCTCACTCCAGCCCAAAGATGTATTTATTGTTATAAAAAAGTACACTGTAGCAGTCTTCAGACTCACCAGAAGAGGGTGTCAGATCTCATTATGGGTGGTATGTGAGCCACCATATAGTTGCTGGGATTTGAACTTAGGACCTTTGGAAGAGCAGTCGGTGCTTTTACCCGCTGAGCCATCTCACTAGTCCTTGATGCAATTTTATTTTATTTTATTTTTTTAACTTTTATTGCATTATGATGAGAAAAGTTACATGATTTCAATTTGTCTGAATTTGTTAACATTTAAAAACATATTTTAAGTAAATAGAATTAAATCCCATTCTTGTTTCCCTTTTGTACCCCAACTCCTCCCAGAGACCCCCTCTTCAATACCTACAATATCTTTTTTGTCATATTCCTTAAAATTTATAAAATGTTATAATAAAAAGAGTATTATAAAAGTTGTTTGATATAAAACAATCAATTTAACAGTGTTATGTAGATGCTTGTCTACAGCAATACTGCAAATACATACGCTTTTCTCACTATAAATTTCAAATAACACCAAACATATTAACTGTATATTTCAAAATAGTACATCACTACTAGTATTTTCTTAAATGAACATAAATATGTAAAGTCTTTTTGTTTGTTTGTTTTGTATTTAGTAGAGTTTAAAAGCTTGGCTCTTTCTGTGGTACAAGCCCAAAATAAAAACAATTTTTAGACATTGGATTTCATTGTAATAAAGCTGTACCTCAATGACCCTCAAATCACTGAAGGATTTTACCTCTATCGTAGCTAAGCTGGGAGTTGACAGTTCTGCTGCGCCAAGGAATGAATTGTAGGCATGATTTTTAGATACAGACTTCCTGCTATGGTCAAAAAGCTATTTGAGTTGAGTGTGTGACTTTATTCTCAGCGTACAGAGAACAGGTTACATTCATTTAAGAAATGGTGTGTGTATTAAGATGCTCTATCCATAAAGTCATTCACCAACTGTTTCAATGAACAATGGTTCTGCTTGGAGGGTGGTACAGACATTAGGTGAGGATAAGAATCTGGTTCATTGGCTGTGATAATTTTGAAAAGCATTCATCTCAGAGAAAGAGTAACTTATAAAGTCCTCTTCAAACTTGATACAAGAGCTAGAAATGTCAAACAAAGCATTTAGTCTCACTCTTTGTTGTTCTCTTTCATACAAGCCACCTCCCAAGTTAATTGTCTATGTCTCCCTTGGGTATATAAATACTTTTGAAATATATAAGCTGTTCTGAAAACTATAGTATAGTGTAAAGACATGAAATAAACAATACTACTAATAGAGAGGCTGAGATAGGAGAAGCAAGATTTCAAGACCCTTACATTGTACACAGCAAAACACTGTCACAAACAAGCTGAAAGTATATATAGATTGTACAATATTGGATCTATTTCTCCAGTTACCAAATTAGAGAGACCATTGGATGACAATCAACAAATTTCTAATTCCTCATATTTTTGGATTTCAGTCGCTTAGGATATGTTGGTAATATTAATTTTCATATTAAGATATTAAGAAAAGGTAATTGTCACTTCCTGTTGTTTTTGTTGTATGAGGTGGAATTAGATTTGTTGAAAGATTACTTTCTTGCTTCTTCTAGGGTGTAGTTTTGCTCCTTATGTTGATGTTTTCCCTCTATTATCCTTTGTAGCGCTGGATTTCTGGAAAGATATTGTGTAAATTTTGTTTTGTCATAGAATATGTTGTTTTCTCCATGTATGGTAATTGAGAGTTTTGCTGGGTATAGTAGCCTGGGCTGGCATTTGTGTTCTTGTAGGGTCTGTATGACATCTGCCCAGGATCTTCCACCTTTCATAGTCTCTGGTGAGAAGTCCGCCATAATTCTGATAGGCCTGTCTTTATATGTTACTTGCCTTTTTTCCCTTACTGCTTTTAAAAACCTTTCTTTGTTTAGTGCATTTGATGTTTTTATTATTATGTGACAGGAGGAATTTCTTTTCTGGTCTAGTCTATTTGGAGTTCTGTAGGCTTCTTGTATGTTCATGGACATCTCTTTCTTTAGGTTAGGGAAGTTTTCTTCTACAATTTTGTTAAAGATATTTACTGGCCCATTACATTGGGAGTCTTCACTCTCTTCTATACCTATTATCCTTAGGTTTGGTCTTCTCATTGCATCCTGGATTTCCTGGATGTTTTGGGTTAGGAGCTTTTTGCTTTTTGCATTTTCTTTGACTGTTGTGTCAATGTTTTCTATGGTGTCTTCTGCCCCTGAGATTCTTTCTTCTATCTCTTGTATTTTGTTGGTGATGCTTGCATCTATGACTCCTGATTTCTTTCCTAGGCTTTGTATCTTCAGGGTTTTCTCTCTTTCTGATTTCTTTATTGTTTCTATTTCCATTTTTAGATTCTGGATGGTTTGGCTCATTTCCTTCACCTGTTTGATTGTTTTTTCCTGTAGTTCTTTAAGGGATTTTTGTGTTTCCTCTTTAAGAGCTTCTAGCTCTTTACCTGTATTCTCCTGTATTTCTTTGAGGGTGCTATTTATGTCTTTCTTAAGGTCCTGTATCATCATCATGATAAGTGATTTTATATCTAAATCTTCCATTTCTGGTGTGATGGTGTGTACAGGACTGGCTATGGTAGAAGAATCGGGGTCTGATGATGCCACGTGACCTTGGTTTGTGTTGTTTATTTTCTTACACTTGCCCCCTGCCATCTGGTTATCTCTAGGGCTACCTGCCCTTGCTAACTCTGACTGGAGTCAGTCCTTCCTGTGATCTTGGTTGTATCAGAACTCTTCAGACTCAGGCAGTCTCTGTGACCCTGTGATTTTGGGATCCTGTGACCTTGGGCTTGTTAGAGCACCTGGGAGTGGAGCTTCCTCTGGGTGCTGTGGGACTGGCTGCAAAGCTTGTGCCCAAGGTCCACTTAGGACACCAGCCCAGAAAGACCAGAAGGAACCCGAGCCACTCTGGTGGTGGAATTCCTGTGTACCTGGTCTGGCAGATCCCAGTTACTCCTGGTGTTGGGACAGATGTTGAGTCCTCCTCACCTCTGATCCTGAGAGTTTCGGAGCGCCTGGGAGTGGAGCTTCCTCTGGGTGTTGTGGGACTGGCTGCAGAGCTTGTGTCCAAGGTCCACTCAGGACACCAGCCCAGAGAGACCGGAAGGAACCCGAGCCACCTCCTTGATGCAATTTTAAATGGAAGGTTAACACTGGAGATGCAGTTGAAGTGCTAAAAGCATATGCATTGCTCTCGATAAGAAAAATCAGAAAGGGAGGGGCCTGGGAAGTTGATTTTAATTCAATAACCCAGATTGAACTTCTCTTTTTCAAAGACAATGAAAACCAGACACATCACTGTGCAGGGAATAGCTACACAGACTGATTTCCAGTTCTTGACATAAACAAAGAGAAACAGTATTTGCAGAGATGAAACACTGAACTTTGGTATTCATGTTTTATTTATTCAGACAGCCTCTGAAGTCTTCCCATGATAGCTTGTGGGAAACTGAAAAGGAAAAAGTATCATTTAGTCCAACATGTTGCAAAGCTTCTCTTTTCAAGGCTCTCCTGACAATTGTCTGCCGTGGCTACAGTTGGATGATAGTTGGAATTTCTACCTCAAAAATGTCTAGATAGAATGTTCTCTAGCTTTCATGTCTCACCTTGAAAATACACAAAATCCTGGTTTTGATATTTTAACATAAACGGCAGTCTGAGTCGTTGTAAATGCTTCAGTTCCATGCCCCCTGCTCTGCCCCTCCCTCTTTACTCGCACCCTTCCTTAATCTAGATGATTAGTGTATGCATGAGTTGGCTCCATCACGGCTTGTTTCTCTGGGCAGTGCATATGTGTCATTTTCTATGATTAATTTATATCACTGCAAAATCTCCCAGGAATCTGTGTTTATAAGACAGGGCAAATATCTGGCTTATGTAGGGTAAAGGTCATGGAGTGATACAAGCTAATGTTGGATATAATCTGCAATAATGACTCAGATAAGAACAATCACAATGAAATTTGTTTGAAAGCTCTCCTGATGTCAGGAGCCATGAGACTCTAAAATGTTGGCAGGATTCGTGATTTTTTTTTTCTTCTTTTAGATTTAAAGCTCCTTTTGATCTTTTTGTATTTTATTAATTTCATCCCCTGCTTTTGAAGATTCATTCAGTAATTACTAGGGTCTGAGTTCTCTTCCTGGAGTTTGAAAATCATCACCATCATCACTGTGAACATTCTCACTATCTGCATCATCCTCACCACTATCACTGCTACTTCCCACTCCATCATCCTCAACATTGCTGTTCCCATCACTGCCCTCTCTGTGTCCATCTTCCTCATCATCAGTGTCACCATCACTGACGTCTCTATCTCTATCATCTTCACTATCCCTGCCATCACCATTGTCATTTCTGTCACTATCATCCTCACCATCACTGACATCTCTTTCTCTATCATCCTCATCATCATTGTCGCCATCACTGTCATTTCCATCATCCTCACAGTCCCTGTCACCATCACTGCCATCTCTGTCTCTATCACCATCACTGCCATCTCTGTCTCTGTCACCATCACTGCCATCTCTGTCTCTATCACCATCACCACCACTGTCACCATCACTGCCATCTCTGTCTCTATTATCCTCACAGTCATTGTCATCATCACTGCCATCTCTGTCTCTATCATCCTCACAGTCACTGTCATCATCACTGCCATCTCTGTCTCTGTCACCATCACTGTCATCTGTCTCTATCATCCTCACCATCACACTGTCACATCACTATCACCACTGTTACCCTCACTGCTTTGCCCATTTCTATCATCTTTACAATCACTGTCACCATTGCTGTCACTTTCATCTCTCTTATCGTCACCACCATCCCTGCCACAATCATGGTCACCGCTGTCATTTCCATCTCGTTTACCTCTATTATCCTCCTCCTCATCACTGTCATCTTCATCATTGGAAGCATTCTTATTACCACCTCCATCTATAGCTGTCTGCACCATCTTTACATTCTTCACCATTGTTGAACATGTATTTTGTGGCACATCCCATATCAAACAGTGAAATGCACTATTTTCCAATCACCTTGTATGGTAAGAGTGCCTCTAGTATTCTCACGTAACTAGTGAAGAAAATAATCTGGAGTTTCAAGTGACATGCTTCACCTCAGTGAGCTGGCAAACGGGACTACAAGGTTCAAAGTCTACCCAGGCTGACCTTGAGCCCGCCCTGGCTTGCTTATTTGGCATGACCCAGAGATTTTATTTTTCTAGTCAATGTATCTCTTCAGCTGACCTTTTCACAGATGCCAATGGATATACTTTGAGTTCCGGGAAACTTTTTATTACCTATTCTGAAGAAGATATTTTAAAAACACCATTTCAATAAGTGCAATGTCTTGTATTCTTGCCATGAGAATTTCTGTGAATCTAATTAGCTCAGCCAATATCCCTGTGGAAATGGTGATGTTTGGTACAACATTACACTTACTGCAGACAGACATGTTTCAGTATTTACCTGGGCACTTACATCATCCCAAGAGAGGAAGACTCAGAACCACACCCCTCCACTGTCTCCCAGCTTCCTAAGGGATTTCCTGGGAAGCCACTGGAATGCTGGCCCTGGCTAATGTCTTGTCTTATAGTCTCATTATAATCAGGGGAAACCTATAGAGGTGGACTGCACAAAATAAAGAATAGGAGTCTTAAATCAGGTGGGAAACTGATGCTAAGAAGACTTGAAGACAAAGTCAGACACACTCACAGGCATGCACAGTGAAGCTTCTGCTCAGTGTATAGTCTAGAAGGAAGGCTGACAGGAAGAGACCTGTACAGCACATGTTAAATAAATTAATGCATGCAGAGCACTTAGGAAACTGCATACAATGTGCTCAAAAGGCAGTCAGTGTTGTTACTAACACCTCTATCTATCAGGATGTGTGACTGCCACTTAAAGATAGGCTGTTATCTTGTGTGTGTACAGAGTATGTGTGTGTGTGTGTGTGTGTGTGTATGTGACTGTGTGCATGCACATGAACCAGGTGCATGCATCTCTGTGTGAGCATGAGTAGAGACCAGACGTTGCTGTCTTTCTCAATCATTCCTCACCTTACATTTCTCACACCAAATGTGGGAGCTCTCTTGTTGAGCTAGACTAGCTGAACAGCAATCCCAAGGGATTTGCCTGTCTATACCCTTAGGGCTTGGGTTGGAGATACGCACCACTTCCAGCTTCTCTGTCTCTGTCTCTGTGTCTCTGTCTGTCTGTCTTTCCTTCCCTCTCTCCCTCTTCCCTATAACAGGAGTGCTCAGGATCTAATGTGTGCCAAGCACATTGTTGACTGAGCCAGTTCATTAGCCCCTGATACACTATAATTTTTATACTTACAAAATAAATGAAATGACTCAGTGCTTAGACACTGGGGCCGGACCCAAGGAAGCTAAAAGTCCACAGCTGGGTGTGCTTAATATGAGGTAAAAGTTTCCTTATTGGAAAAGTGATGTGGTATACTATTGGGCTATAAAGAGACCTTGGTTCCACTTAAATATCCCTGTTGCAGGTAACTTGAGTTGAGGGATCTGCATGTGACTTGCATCTGCCAATAGCCTTGAAGGATCAGCAGTGAGAACATCATAAGGGAAGCCGTGGGATTCCACACGCAAGAAGGGCCTTCAGTAATACAGACCTGAGCACTATGTACAGCTCTCCTTGGATGAATCTGAAAAATGAGATGTGTGTTTTCTATGTATTACTCTTTAACTGTCTACTGTTTAATATTAAAGCAGAAAACACTAAGCAAGAGAGAAGTTGGGCCTGGTGGCTTATGCCTGTAATACTTGGCACTTGGCAAGTTGAGACAGGCTGGTTATTGGGGATTTGAAGTTGGCCTCAAGTATTTATTGAGTTTTTAGGCCAGCCTGGGTTATAGTATACTTAAAACAAAACAAAGCAATTTTCTCTCTTGCTTCCACTTAAATATCCCTGTTTCAGATCAATGCACACACACACACACACACACACACACACACACACACACACACAGGAACAGGGAGGGCAGGAGGGGGGAAGGGAGGAAGGGAAAGATGGAGGAAGAGGGGGAGCGGGGATACAAAGACAGAGAGACAGAGAAAGAAACAGGGAGAAGGAGGGATGGAGAGGAGGGAGAGAAAGAGAAAGAGACAGACAGAGACAGAGAGAGGCAGAGACAGGGAGAAAAAGGGATGGGAAGGGAGGGAGGGACAGAAAGAGCAAGAGAGAGAGACACACACACACACACACACACACACACACAGAGAGAGAGAGAGAGAGAGAGAGAGAGAGAGAGAGAGAGAGAGAGAGAGAGAGAGAGAGAGAGAAGGTGTTTACTGAGGGAGTGAATCCTGGAGAAGTGTATGGCAGGTCATGATCAGCACAGGTCTAAACAAAGGCATCTCAACATAAACTCTAATAAAACCAGAGCCTCATCACCAACAACAGTCTGACATTGACACAGCCTGTTTTCCCTCATCAACCCTTATGAATACCTAATGTTTGCCTGTTATTGTTATTGTAAAGTGGGGAGAAATGTAGGTTTTTCCTTGTGCTTTTATTTTCCTATGCATTTTTTCAAAGTTAACTCATGACAGATTCCCTTTCTTAGAATTATTCATGGACCCAACTGACAAATTAGCACTGTGTTTAATGAATTCCTAAGATGAATTCCCAAGAAGTCACCAGCTCATTACCCTAGAACAACACATGTCAGGGAAAATGATAGGCCCTTTTATGGGTAGCTGAATCACTGGTTTGAGAGTCAGAGTTTGAGTAATAATACATTCTTTAGAATTTTCTAGTGGACCCTCTGACGACAGTTCCTCATTCTGCTTACATCAGCATACAGTTATTCTAAACATTTCTGAAAGAAAATCAGACCCACTGTGTCAGGGCTACTACTGTCCTCTGGTCTTGCCACAGGTTTATCTAGGGAAGGGACTCAGTAGCCCACCTCATCAGTCACCCACTGTTGTCTTTGCATAGAAACCTCACTCCAACTTTTTGCCTTAAATTTAAAGAGCAAGACATCGAGAAAACACTTGTCTAGCTCTCCTAAATTACTGCTGTGGGATTTGGGGTTCTGTTATAGCTGCAGGTGATACAGCATTCTTTGCTTAAAACCCAAGATGTATCACTGTCTGTATTAAACACACAGAACTCCTCTGAAGTCCACCATGCCCCATTTGTGTTTCTGTCTTTCTACTCATTTGGTCCTTGAGTGTATATTTTTATGTTAGAAACTTTCATATCTTCTCTTTGTCTCTCCTTCTTCCCTCTTGTCTGTTTTCTTTTCTCCTTGGCATCCTCTCCCTCTGCTTCTCTTGACTTCTCTAGTCTATCTACAATCTACCTGTCTGTCTGTCCATTCACCCATCCATCCATCCATCCATCCATCCATCCATCCATCCATCCATCCA
>JADRCD010217742.1:0-14122 GCA_019843815.1 Montemys delectorum | reverse complement strand
TATCTATCTATCTATCTATCTATCTATCTATCTATCTATCTATCTATGTATCTTGTACCTCTGGCATGTTCCCTCTGGAGAGGACTTTTCAAAAAAGGGGTTTCCTTGGACCTCAGCCTCTCTCAGCACAGCCTGTTTGCTAAAGACTGCTTTGACTTGTCCATCATAACCTTCAAGAAGTCGCAATCCCAAGCCCTGACCTCCAGAGCTCCTGTACTGACTCCTAGCTATGCCTCACCTAACTGAAATCCAGCCTCTAGAAATGAAACAGAAATCCAAGAGTTAAGATGCTTCCTTCACGAATTGCAGAGATTAACTTAGGAGCAGAGACTGAAGGAAGGACAAGCCAGTCTAAATATAGCTATCTCCTGAGAGGCTCTGACAATACCTGACTAATACAAATTTAGAGGCTCACAGCCATTCATTGAACTGAATACACGGTCCTCAATGAAGGAGTTAGAGAAAGGATTTATGGAGCTGAATGGTTTGCACCCCCTTAGGTCGAACAACAATATGGACTAACTAGTACCCTCAGAGCTCCCAGGGACCCAACTACCAACCAAGGGCTATACATGGTGGGACTGATTGTCTTGGCAGCATGTGTATAGTAGAGGATTGCAAATTTGATCATCAATAGGAGGAATGGACCTCGGCCTTGTGAAGATTTTGTGCCCCAGTGTAGGGGAATGCCAGGGCCAATAACTGGGAGATGGTGGGGTGGCAGGCATGGGGAGGGGGGAGGCAACAGGGGTTTGTTCTTGTTGTTTTTGTTTGTTTGTTTGTTTGTTTTTTGGAGGGGAAACTGGGAAAGGAGAAATTTACATGTAAATAAGGAAAATATCTAATAAAAAATGTAAACAAAAAAAAAAAAAAAAAAAAAAAGGAATTAAACCCAGGCCTTCTAGAAGAACTGTGGAGCTATATCTCCAGCCCCAAGATGCAAACATTATTAGCAAATTATTTTAAATTTATGAAAAAAGTTAACCTGACATTGTATAAACAGTGTCATCATATGGTTTAAGTTTAAGTTATATGTAAAAACTTTTAACTAATAAAATTAAGCCTTAATACCATTCCTGGACCCCCCCCCCCAAAAAAAAAAAAAGATGCTTCCTTCACTATTGAAGAACGTGCAAAACTTCAACTAACCTATGAATGAATTTACTAATTACTTAATTAACTCATTAACTAGAACCCAGAGAGGATTAAGTCTGAATTTCAGTTGGCATGAGAAAGTCAGTGACGTTCAGACAAGCAGATCGGCAGTTGAATGCAAGGAGCTCAGCAGACTTTGTAAGCTCACCTGCTGCATGGATGACCTGAAGCCTGGGGTACTTACTCAAAGTCTTTCCTTGGTCATCACATAAGTCTACCTTGGTGATCTGTGTTATCTGTCAGACCAGGCCATATCAAGCTCCTACACCCAGGACAGGAGGTGGCTAGTCATCTAAATGACCCTTATAGCCACTGGTTCCCCCAAGCTCCCACAACCAGGGCCAGAGGTGGCTAGTAGCACAGATGACCTCTATGTTTTCTGTGTGATGGAGACCAGTCCAAATCTTTAGGCCCTGAAGCTAGTATAGGTAGTATATCTTTAAAACTTATCTTCTTAGAAGAGATGCCATGGACCCTGAGATGAGTTTCAGTGTAGTTATGCTTCTTGTCCACTGAGGGTTGTATTATACCAGGATTATTATTACTATTTTTGAAATACATTGGGAATGAACCCAAGTTATTAGACTCCTCAAACTCTAATCAAGGTTGACAAAGTCAATCTGCACTGAGTTTTCATTCTTTGAGTGGTTCGATTCCCTCCCTGTATGACATTGGCAGGGATCACCTCAAAATGACATGAAAATGCTTGCCGGACTGATTAAGATGTGCCAACAGATAAGCTTCTTGAGAAAGATAGTGCTTAATTTCTTGGGGGAAGGTTTTCTTATTTTTAAAGAGGGGACTCTCCTGGTTGATTGATTTGCTAAAAGACAAAAGCAAGAATGTAACAGTATTAACAAGGACAAAGCACACACTTGGTCACAAAGATTCTACGTGGGAATGTATTCTTTGTAGAATGCAGACCATGTAACCTTTCAAGCATGAAAGTAGATCGCCATTTATGTAAAATTCTGATCATTTTTCAGTGTCAGAATTTGGCTGGCCCCCTTGCTAGGTTTCCCACTGGCCCCCCATCACAACTAGTGGTTAAATATTGCAGGCTGTCAATGTTAACCTCTGCTGATAGCAGGTCTTTGCTTCTAGCAGGTAGCTCTTAGCTCTTTGCAGTTGCTGAGGTCAGAATTTTGTTTCTTTCCTCTTACATATGTGTTGATGGTCTTCATTGGTGGTCTATGGACAGTGTTTAGCATGGTGACAAGGCTCAGCAAATGCTATTGGTCCAGTGATAGACCTTGGCAATTATTTTAATAGTAAAGTATATTACACGTGAAAGATATTCAAAAGCTTAAAGAAATTAAGATGACTAACACATCTCAGAGCATGAGAAAAGGAAGACAGACATTCCCTCCCACCATCACCATTTGACTGGGATTTGTTTGCCTGGATTCTTTGGAATCGCCTTTCTGAGCAAACAGAGACCATTTATCCAGTAGGCGCTTTGATCTTCTGATGGCCAAGACAAGCAGTGCTTAGAGAAAGGTCTGAGTATTCGAAACAGAGAGACTATGAAAGAAAAGGCCAGAGGAGAGGTGGGACCTGGACAGGGAGGGCTCAAACACGCATGTGCACGTGTGCGTGCATGTGCGTATGCATGCATGCATAGGTGCATGTTCATGTGGGAGTTGTAGTGAGAAAATGTTCATGCTCCTCTGTATGTACGCACACACATGAATTCTTGAGGATGGAGACCCCAGGTAAAGATGGACTGATTTTTTTTCAGTCACTATGCATCTTCCTTATTGAAAGTTTTCATTGGATCTCACCAATTCTGTGAGTCTGGCTTTCCAGCGAGGCCCAGGGATCTCCCTGCCTCTGCAATTTGGGACTACAGATATGTGCTCCCATGTCAAGCTGCCTCCTCCTCCTCCTCCTCCTCCTCCTCCTCTTCTTCTTCTTCTTCTTCTTCTTCTTCTTCTTCTTCTTCTTCTTCTTCTTTCCTTTTCTTCCTCCTTTTCTTCTTCTCCACTTTCCCTCTCTTCTTCTTTCTTCAAGGAGTTTTAAAGTTTATGTCTTGAAAATTTAACACATGTACATGGTGCATCTTGGTTTTGTGGAACACTCTTCCACTTTCAGAAGACTCCCCTATTACTGCCACCCCAACCTTTACTTTCTCTTCCTTTAAAATTTTTAATTTTTTTATACCCTACTCTGACCAATTAATGCTGCCCGAATGTGCATTTGTGTAGGGTCATCCATCAGAGCATGGTCAACTTACCAGTGGCCATAAGCCAGAAGAAAATCGACCCCTCCCTCAGCAGCCACCAATTACTGACAGATCTCGGCAAGGGTGGAGCGTCGTGAGCCCTTTCCAGATCTTGATGGAGTGTTGATTTTTCCGGGCCGTTTACTAGTGGCTTCTGTGGAACTGAATTCCTGTTTCCTGTTTGTGTGGCAAGTAGTTTACTGGCTGAGCCATCTTTCCTACACTCTAAACTTTTTTTTTAAGCCCCTGGGAAGGGCATCAGCTACCTCGGGAAAGGCATCAGCTTTGGAGAGATCCACATCTGGACTGGAATCCAGACTTGACAGTTTAGCTTAAACTTCTGAAATATCTGGTGACCCAGCTGTTGTCTCAGACTTAGTTTCATACACAAAAAGACAAAATTGAAGACCCTTCCTTGACTGGTGGTACTGGAACACCCTTGAGATCAGGAACACAACATCTACTAGTGTCTTTTTCCTGGATAGAGTCACAATTAAGGGACAGTAGACTTCCTTGTTTTTAAAAGGCTTAAGATAAACTAAACATGCTTACATATGTTTATATAATCACGAAAACAGCTTATTTTATAGAAAATAATACAAGTATTTCTTAGACACATTACTGGATAGTGAAAAATTCAAACGTTCTGAATTCCTTGGAATTCTAAGCTACCTGATGTGAGAGCTTAGAAACAAATTCAGGTCTTCTGGAAGACCAGCATCAAACACTTTTTCCCTTTGAGCCATATCTGCAGTTCCAACAATGGTGGATCTTAGTGAAATTGTCTCTTGTTATTTTTTAAAGGTAAGTTATCCTTTTAGAAATTACAGCACCTGGAGAGATTTTTTTCATGTGTGATATTTGTTTTGATGAATGATGTAATGTCTCATCTTCATGGTCATCTTGACAGGGTTTGGAATCACCTAGGAGACACACTCTGGTTGCATCCATGAGGGTGTTTCCAGAAAGGTTTACCTGTGATGATTCACCCTGAGTGTAGGCGGGACCATCTCACTGGCTGAGTCCTGGATCCAGTAAGCTGGAAAAAGGAAAAAGCCAGTTGAGCACCATTATCCATCTCCTACTTTATAACTGTGGGCACGATATGACCAGTGTTCACAGTTTCCTACCAATTTCCCTAGTTCCCTGCCATGTAGTTGACTCTACTCTCTCCAACTGTGGGACAAAACAAGTAAGTACTTCATCTTTTGAATTGCATTGCTGTCTCAGTGACAAGCAAAGTAATATGTGTGGTAACATTTGCATGTTGGTACTGACCCAGATGTACTGTAACCACAGTCTTAATTTTCTAAGGCTCCTGTAAAGAATTGACACAGATTTAGCTTAAAATAACAGAAGTTTGTCCTCCCACATTTCTAAAGATTAGAAGTCTAAAGTCAAGGTATTGGCTAGGCTGTGAGCCCTTTAAAGACTCAAATTGAGGATCATTCTTCCCTTCTTCCTAGCTTCTGATTCTGGAAGTCCCCTGGTCTTTCTTGGCTTATAGACACATGGTTCCAACCTTTGCTTCTTAGTCACAGGGAAGTTTCTCAGACTGTGTCCAGATCTTCCTCTCTTTATAAGGAAGCCAGTCATTGGATTGCCTCTCTTGTCTTCAGAGTGATGTGTGTGTGTGTGTGCGTGTGTGTGTGTGTGTGTGTGTGTGTGTGTGTGTGTCCCACGGAGGGCACAGGTTAGAGGTAGGAGGTGACGGGAAGGTGAGACATAGTGCTTTTTTCCTACGCTTGTGACCTGGCAGCCGCTGTGAATTAGCAGCCTATAGCAGCTGTCAGCTGGCATAGGCCACAGACTCTGCCATTTGCTCGGCACAGCACTAGGGCCTCTTCACTGTCTTCCTTAGGCCCAGCTGCGGCTTCATTCAGTCTCTCAGCCACTTGCCCTCTGTACTCTGCTCCATCTTGCCGGATACACGTCTGAAACACAGGAATCCTTTGTTTAGAAATGATGTCTGTTTGTCTACTTAAGTTGCAGACAAAAGCCGTCTTTCAAATTCACATGTTTCCTCTGTCTTAAATGAGCACATGAGGATTCTGACAGATTGGCACTGGGCCACACCCATGAAGACTCGCAGTTGCTTTCTGCTTAGTCCTTGGGTTTCTTTTTAATGAAACAGCCCTGGCTTCAGGGAATATCTTTCCTTGCAGGAACTATTTTATGCTTGCTTTCTCCTCTGTTGCAAACCCACCTCCTCTCCTCTGCAGTGGCGCACGGGTGGGGGCACTGACCTCCATGTACCTTGGAATCACACCTCTCAGAATTTATACATCGTTCATTAAAATGGAAATAGTTCATTTCTGGGTGGGCTGAAAGCAACCCCATCAGGTCTCTGTGGTGGGAAACATTCTCTCAAAGCAGAGATTCTGGGGCTGTGAGTGGCCAGGACAGTGCCTGCTGATCCCATGCATTTCTCGCGAGTGCTAGGAATGGACGGACGGACACCCTGCTGATGGCAAAGCTGCAGTAACACATACTCACTTTCTTCTTGTGGCATTTGTTCCTTCCTTTCCTAAATGTAAAGGTAAGGAATAGGACTGGGAGAAAAAGCAGGTCAGAAGACACCACAGGAGCTGAGAATAGCGCACAGCCGTGCTGGTGGCGGGACGAGGCTATACAGCTTGCCAAACTTTGGTGGGGCAAACGTAATTTTTAAAAAGCAGTTATTATTTAGTGTGTGTGTGGTGTGCATGTCTATCAGTGTATAAGTGTGTGTATGTGGTACGTATGTGTGTATGTATATGTGTCTGTGCATGTTTGTGTGTGCATATATGTGTGGTGAGGTAGGTGTATATGTGTGTGCTATAGGTGTGTATATGTGTGTATGTGTGTATTTGTGTGCATGCATGTGTGTTGATGTGTGTGTGTCTATGTCTATGTGTGTATGTATGTGTATGTGACAAATGTATGAGTGTATGTGTGGGACGTGTGTGTGTGTGTGTAGTATGTGTATATGTGTGTATGTGGTCTATATGTATGTGTGTGTAGCATGTGTGTATGTGTGTATATGTGCATATATATGTGTATCTGTCATATGTGTATATATCTGTATATCTGTCATCTGTGTATATATCTGTCTGTCTGTCTGTATGTATGTATTATGTATGTATATGTATGTCTTAGTACATATATGTGTGTGTCTGAACATATGTGTATGTATATGAAAGGTGTATGTATGTTTCTGTGTATGTGTGTGTGTGTGTGTGTGCAGCCATGCTACCCTTATGGAGTTCAGAGGACAACGCTGAAGTGTCAGTTCTCTCTTTCTATCATGGATTTTGGCAATTAAACTCTAGTTGGCCAACTTGTCCCACAGGTGCTTTTACTGAATGAGCCATTTTGGTAGCCCTGAAATATTTTGATTGTGTAGGGATTTTGGGGTTTGGGAGGAGACTCCAAATGTGCCCTCCCCCTTACTTCTCCTTATGTCTATGACTTTGCTTTGGCCTTGGTTCTGGCACATAGCACATGAGCTGAGCATTGTATGTGGTGTCAAGCACGCATGCACCAGTGAACACTGCCCGAGACACCTTCGCTCAGCTCTGAAATTATTAGAAATCATGAACTGCAATGATTTTACTGTCTATATCAAGTTTTCTGCTGTTATAGAAAGACAATTTTGGTTAAATTATGGAGAACAAAGATTTTTAATATTTTCTTACCATCTTTCTCAGCATGTAAGAGTCAAGTTCATTTATTTTTGGGTTGAGTTGTGTTAGAATATTTGATTTTAAGGATGGCTGAGTCACCAACTTAGTTTTAGAAAGATCATTTGGTTTGGGATTAGGAACTGATGTATTTATATGGGGCAGTGCTCTCAGAATTATTAGTTATAAAACTAAAATATTTATCAACTCAGAAAAACACTGAAGGTACTCCAATATTCAGCCAGGATTTAATTCTTTCTGTAAAACTAAACAAGCACATCATTTATTAGTATGCAACTTTTCTTTCATCTCTAATACATAGCAAAATTATATGTGTGTCAAAGAATTATGTTGAAATAAATTTCTTTATGATTGATTTTTATCAGTAAGTACTTAATTTGTGTACCTATTGTATATACCTATAAGTTAAGGTTGAATAAAATTGCACAGAAAGGGGCTATAAGTGGGAAAAATTCAAGAAGCCCTGATCTGTGCTTTACATGGTAAGAATGTCTTTGTTTGGGGAGGGGGTTGCCTGCAACTCAGAATGTTAAGGTGGGATTTAGTCACAGTAGAAAGACCAGCCAACT
The DNA here is from genome assembly GCA_019843815.1 of Montemys delectorum. Classification (NCBI taxonomy): domain Eukaryota; kingdom Metazoa; phylum Chordata; class Mammalia; order Rodentia; family Muridae; genus Montemys; species Montemys delectorum. Next base: position 6,491 of record JADRCD010217742.1, on the reverse strand, counting down.
TGGTCTTTTGTATCATGTATCAGCTGACCTGGAGGTTGACTTTCTACAGTGTAGTTAATCAACCAGCCATTCATGCCTAACACATCAGGCCTCAATAGGATTCTGCCTGTGGAGACTTGGGTCAGCTTGACTGGCTGGTACTGTGCTGTGTATTCAGCCATGTGTCAAGCTGGAGACAACGGAGGCTTCAGATTTGGAGCTCTTTGTATCCTTAGACTCAAGCACAGCCTTGAGTGCAAGCCTTCCAGTGAATGAGCTGAGCTGAGACGGGTACTGGAAGCCATGCGACCTTGGAGTTGGCATGAGAAATGAGGGTTGGTACGGGAATCCTGTTTTACTTTGAAGAAGGACTTGGAACGTTGTACTTAGTATGATTAAAAAACCAGAAATGACTATAGAGACAACAAATATAGTCTTTGGGTATGGTTAGCTTTGATATGTGGGTGTGTGTACGTGTTTATTTGCAACTTTTAAAAAACAATAAAAAAGTTACCACTATTGAAAACAAAACAAAACAAAACAACTCCACTTCCCCCCAAAAACAACTATGTATTTTATAACACAAAATGCTTCTGATCATTTACTGTGGCATATATTGTCATGTCAGGACTGTCCCAACCAGGCCAGTTATTTTTTTATTCAAAATAGATTATTTTCATACACTATATTCTTACTGTGGTTTCTCCTCCTCCTAGTCCCCTCAGTTCCTCCTGGCTCTCTTTCTGTCCTGAGGATCCTTATCCTTCCCATCCCTTGTTAAAAAGTAAATAGGATGTCCACTCACTGATAAGCAAACTACAATCTATATATCTACTGAGGTCAGGTAAAGAACAAAGGGCTGGGAGAGCAATAGATCTCCATAGGGAAGGGAAATAGGATAGATAGTTATGATGAATGAGGAGATGTACTGACATGGAAGGATGGAGCTTCAGTACTGTAAATGGGTTACAGCTAATTGAGTTCTTGGCCAAAGGGTCTCATGAGAATCCCCCACAATCTTGGCTGTTGCAAAGATTATGCATTGCTTTCCACAAACTATCAGTAAGACCTAATTGCTGAAGGTAACAGCTGTATAACTCATTGGATGTGGACAAGTTAAACTAGTGCCTAGCTAGAGCTGTCACCTCTACTGATGAGTGTTCACCGTATTGGAAGGTAGTCTACACACCACCAAGGGTCAGGTAAGCAGTGTACAACGAGTCCTGCCTGCAAAGTACTCAGATTCAGTAATGACATAAAGTTTGTGGGTGTGACCAACTACTATTTGATTTAAAGCACATTCCTTGAGATGGAACCCAGACCCAACTCTGCTTGGATGACTAAGAACCTGAGATAGGCCAGGGAACTAGGGGAAAAAACCAAATGTTACGGTTCTGATAAAGGAGCATAGCAATGAAATGACTCCTAAAGACATTCTGCTACACCCATAGATCCATGGCTTGCTCAGCCATCGTCAGAGAAGCTCCTCACTCCAGCAGACGGGAACAAATGCAGAGACCCTCAGCCAGACATTATGCAGAGAGGGAGAGACGTTGGAACAACACTCAGCACTCAGAGGGATGTCTCCAGCAAATCCCTCTCCTTAGGGTTCAGTGAACTCTGAGGAAGAGGAGGCAGAAAAAAAATATAAGAACCAGAGGGAATGGAGGACACCAAGGAATTAAGGCCTTCTAGACACAACAGGGCTGGTGCATGCATGATTTTACAGAGGCTGGAGCAGCATGCATAGGTCTGCACCAGATGGGGTCCTAGGTCTGAAAGGAGAAGTAAGTGGAGAGCCTAACTCAGAAGCTATTTCCAATTGATAGCCATGTGCAAGTGAATACTTAGTTGTCTACAAGAAAGTCTCCCTGGAGAAACAAACCACTGTTAAGGGAAGGCCTTATGCCCAGTAGTAGATGTCTAACACCAAACTAATTCAACAGCAGTTTGGGAAGTCCTTTGTCTTATAATCATAAGTCATGGTGTCCCCCAAACCCACCTTACCTGTACTTGGTGTGTGTGTGCGTGTGTGTGTGTGTGTGTGTATTCTGGCTTCCAGTTTTGAGTTTTTAATGGGAATTCTTCTGTGTTTGTCTCTGTCTATAGGTGTCTCGTGTTTTCCTTTGGCTCTTTTCCACATCTGGTTATTTTTGTCATATATTATTTTGTTTGTTTTCATTTATTTTATTTTAATTTATCTTATTATTATTCATATGTCTTTCTGGGTCTGAGTAACTTTACTCAGGATTTTTTTCTAGTTCCATCTATTTACCTGTGAATTTCATAATTTCATTCTTCTAGTGTCTGGGTCACATTCTGTTGTGTAAATGTACCACACTTTCATTGTCTATTCATCCATTGGCAGACACCTAGGTTGTTTACATATGTTTTCTAAAGCATCAGTGAAAATAATTGAACAAGTGTCTGTGTCGTGAAATGAAGCATTCCTTTGGTATATGTAGGGCAGACATTTTTGAAGCATCTTTTACAAGAGACAGTTCTAAGAGCTGCCTCCTTTGTACATCTGTGGGCAAGCCCCACCTGTACCAAGGTAGTATTTCCACCCAACAAAAGCCCTTTTCAGGGTTGAGTCCAAGAGCTCCTGGGCTCAGATAACAGCGGTCAGAGATGCCAGTACTGCATCATGCCTCACGTCTATAAGTCTCTGACCTATGACAATCCAGCCCAGTGCAATGAGGTATGAGGTTAAAATACCAAACTCTCCTTTCCCCCACAGGCACTAAATTATTATTGTTCCCCAACTAAATGCCAAAACTGCATAACAAAGAGTAATGTTGAGGTTTGGTCTTTTGCTTATACTGTAATACTAAATACTGCTCCCCTCCCCCAAGGCCTGTTTGCTCCCCAGGGACAAGAGAATCTACGCATGCACAAATGGTTTTATGGAACATTGCCTTCCAAGTTCTCCCCTGTTGGTTAAATAAAGAAGCTGACAGCCAATAAGTAGGCAGAAGAGACACAGGGAGTGTGTGGGGTTCCTGGGCTTGGGGTCTGAGAAGAACCACAAGGCAAAGAAGAAGGTAGAGGGAGGAGGAAGCTGCCACAGAGTAGATGAATCATAAAAAGAGCCAGAAGGACTAGCCAATTGGAGTGAAGAGCTGCTCAGATGAAACATGGCAAGTTATAGTTTGGGGTTATTGATGCAGAAATAGATTCTAATAGCATAGAGGGTAGATATCTTCCCAGTCCGTTCTAGTGCTGATTAAGGCTCATTATAAATATAAATGTGGTTTATCTTTTATCTGGGAACTGAATAATCAAAGGCCCCTGATTGAGATTAAATATTTTCTACAACAGAGTAAGGTTTCCACACTAAAGTATTCGTTCACCTTGAAGCCACGTTCCACACAAAGCAATCATGCTCGACCAGCTTCAAGTGCCTGAGAGCACCGTGGGGATCTGTGCTTAGCCTCACACTTTCTTCTTCAAAGAAAACATCAGAAGCAAATTTTAATCATTTGTATGTTCTGTTATAACTTTAAGGCTTTTTATTAGGCTGTCAGTTTAACCATTTAAGTTGAGCAATAAACTTAGTCCAAAATATGGGTTACATTAATAAAAATAACATATGAGTTATCTGACTATATTATCAGGTCAAAATTTCCGGCACCTATGAGCTATCCCATTTGTGTAGTGGCTGGGATAACAATGGGAGAAATGGGGTCATCTGTGCTCATTGTACACTAAGTATTTTCTTACTTTATTTGGTTCTCACAACAACCTCTGACATATGTGAAATTATATATGATTTGCACTTGACTCCAGCACTCTGGATGATTAAGTAATTTTTCCAAAATTATAAAAAAAAAATAACCTACAGAGAACAATGATACTGGGACTTTTCTGCTGTGAAGTCTTGTCTCGCTGCTGTTCCATACTATCTACCCACTAAAAATGTAATTCAGAAGTATGTAACGCCATCTAATCGCCCCAGGGAACCATTAATTTAGAAATTAATTTAAGTTAGAAATTCAGAAACATAATCTACTCTACCTATGATTTTTGAAGTTTTGTGTGTGTGTGTGTGTGTGTGTGTGTGTGTTTAAAACCAGTCAACTAATTTCTCCCTGATTATTTAAGTGTCTAGAACCCAAGTAAGTTCAGTGTTCTCTAAACATTTCTTTTCACAATTGGGAATATTGATCTTATAATCAGCATTCTATTAGATTTGTGACGATGTTTTATAGTCAATATATTTCATTTTATAAACACTGTACCAACTTATGAACTCCAACATCCCACTTAACTATGTATTCTTGAGTTTATACCTAGTTTCGTGCTCCATTATCTTTTGATACTATAACACGTTGAAGTAGTTTCTGTTGTAGGTGCAAAGACAGAAAACTTCTAGTAAAAATTTAAATTTATATCAAGGGTATCTATGTTTTTGCCTCTTGTATTCTTTTAATGTGTAAATAATGAATTTTTATGAAGGAAAATGAAGGTAGGCCTTACGGAAGTAAGGAAGGAAATGAGGATGTTGCCCTCTGAAACGTCTGTGCCCCTTTAGTGATGACAACTGTTTCCTGCAGTTGCTACCATGGTATTACTGTAAATATGGCTTTAGTAGTAACTGTCTCCTAGACATGTGTGCTTGCCAACAGTCATTACTGGCTTCCAGTAAGGTCCATGGTCACTGCATTGATAAATACTTTCATTGATAAAGTCAGGGAGTCAGGTTCCTGGATAAGATAGTGTTCTATCTACAGGGCACTGGGGGTCCTTGGCATCCCCAGCCTCTTCTTTCATCATTCCTGCTCAGGACTGCTGCATTGACTGTATGTGGTCTGTACACTGTTAGAACATGCTTGCCCACCTTGAGGTACAGTTGGCATCACTAATGCTTCCCTAATGCTCCCAACAAGAAATGGCTCCCCCTTATGATTAGCTGCTGATTTGGTGGCTTACTATTTTTTTTTTTTTTTTTTAACCAGGATATTTCTATGTAGCCCAGGAGAGTCTCAAACATGTGATCATCCTGCCTCCGTCATCCCGGATATCGGAGTTACAAGTGTTGATTATCCATGCCTGGCTTCACGTGGAAGATTTTCCTCATCCAGTAGCTCTGTTTTATGCTACTCCTTCAGCGGATGCACCCTGTACAAAATACAGGCACTCAAAAAATATTTATAGAATGAATAAATGACAGTGACTTGTGGCGACCGAAAGAGGAATGTAAGAGGAAGTCGGACCAACAGCATAGGCTTCTGAGTTACTGCTTTTCATACTTAATGTCCAGAGTGATTCAAAACAGCCCTTAACCACAACGGAAAAGCCAGCTGTCATGGCCACTCTAACACGTGTAAGCTGTGGAAAAGCTTTGAAGCCTACTTACAAACTTTATTCTAGTTTAAAACAACGAGAGAGAGAGAGAGAGAGAGAGAGAGAGAGAGAGAGAGAGAGAGAGAGAGAGAGGAGGAGGGGCATTTCTCTGTATTTGTAATTTGAATTTTTTCAGAAATATTTGATGACTTTTAAAAGTACCATTGGAAAAATGACTGCTGACACACATATATTACATTTATATCATATATGTATTTAATTTTTATCTTATGTGTATGCATGTTTTACCTGCACGTATGCCTGTGCATCACTGGTGTGCATGCAGAGCCTGTGAAGCCCAGAAGGGGGTAGCAAGTGCCCTGAGACTGAATTAGAGATGATTATGAGCAATCAAGAATTAAACCAAGGTCCTCTGGAGAGAGCAGTCAATATCGATAACTCATAAGCTGTAGCTCCATTCAACTGGTAGTTATATTTTCAAATAATTTTTCTGCCTTGAATTTCTCTCTTAGTTCCAAGGATTTCAACTTACCTCTTCTTCCCAAAGTTAATATTTTCTCTTAGACCTTTTCAGAGCATTATTCCCCATCGCAAATTTGGTGATGTCCAACATACTAAAAGTATTCCTCACCTGTTGCTGTGGTGTTTTCAATTGTTCCATTTTTTTGCCCCTTCCTTCCTTCCTTCCTTCCTTCCTTCCTTCCTTCCTTCCTTCCTTCCTTCCTTCCTTCTTTCCTTCCTCCTTCCTTCCTTCCTTCCTTCCTTCCTTCCTTCCTTCCTTCCTTCCTTCCTTCCTTCCTTCCTTCCTTCCTTCCCTGCCTCCCTCTCCCTTCCTCCTTCCCTCCCTCCCTCCTTCCCTCCTTCCTTCCTTCTTTTCTTCCTTCCTTTCCTCCTCCTCCTCTTCTTCCTTCTCCTTCTTCATTGGCATTTCTATTTATATATACACCTATTTGACTCCTATGCTAGATAATTTAGTGCATTATCTCTTGACCAGGCGTTGCTGTCCTTAGTTTGATAGTAGGTGCTTTTTTTTTTAAATTAGGTATTTTCTTTATTTACATGTACATTTTCCCTTTCCCATTTTCCCCTCCAAAACAAACAAACAAACAAACAAACAAACAAAAACAAGAACAAACCCCTTTTGCCTCCCCCCTCCCAATGCCTGTCACCCCACCCTCTCCCACTTATTGGCCCTGGCATTCCCC
>JADRCD010217741.1:3039-42877 GCA_019843815.1 Montemys delectorum | reverse complement strand
ACACACACACACACACACACACACACACACACACACACACACACACAGAATGAGAATGATCCAATCCCAACAGACCTGAGATCCTGAGATAGATTCTCTCCTCATGGGGTTGGAGAAAACTTGGACTCCCAAACTGGAACTCTCCATAAAGATGAGATGAAGCAGACCGCACATTCTGCTGAGTTGTGAGCAGAGCTCCAATGGTGCTATATGTGAACAAACCCCCAGCGAGGTACCCATAGCCCTTAGTCTCCACAACCTTCACAAACGCACGAACGAACGCACACACGCACTCACGCACGATAAAGAAGTTTGGGCCACAGAGTGCTTATAGCAGTTTTTCCAGTTTCTAGCATTTATTGTGGCCTTTTCTCCTTCTCAGTTCAGAATTCCACCTACAAGGATGATGGGCAATTGGGCATTGCCCTGGGGGTCTTACCATTCATGTCTTCATTGCTTCTGAGTGTTTAAAATAGCAGTTTAAAATGGGTTTCTGCTGTGTGGTTTTGATGCCTACTGGTCATTCTCTGAGGCTGCTAGGCTCTGTGGCAGTTACAACAGCCCTTGCCCCTCACCCTGGCCTCATCCTCTCTGCCATCAGCCTCTGCCCCTTCTCTAAGCCATGTCCTGTTCCTTATTAGAACTCTCCTCGCCTTGTAGGGATTTGACTAGAGGGGCTGCAGTGACTAATGGGGATTATGCTCATGCTGTGAACTCCTTTGCTCCTGGCTTTCCTTGAGCAAAAGATGTGGTTTTACTTATTCTCTCCCTGGTGGGAATGGAATGTGCCCGAAGTTGTGTTTCCGAAGGTCTGGAGGCAGTGGGGCCAGCTCCAAGGATGTGTGCCTGGTCCTGGTCTTACACTCAGGGAATTCCTAAGGGGGTTCAGTGGATTCTCCATACCCTCTGATTACAACATTCCCTGCCCAATGCTGCTTCCTGCCCAGGACTCCTTTAAGGCTTGCTGGAGGAGTGGCTTCAAGTGTAAATTACCACTGGTGGGACAGTACCAGTACAGACTGTGAGCCATGGAGAGACAGCAGTCCGCAAGAGATGACTACCTATGCTATTGTAGGTGCTGGGACATCCCAGCTGACAGGCCAAGGAGGACTTGTGTATCACCTCCAGAGGCTATTAATGTTAGTCCCTGACATCTTGTGTCTGCCACTCTAGCAGACAAGAGCAAACCTCACACCTGGGCAAAAGACAGCAGCAGTTGGCAGTCCTGAGACAAAGAGGCCAGGGCACAGCAGTCGTGACCACATTTCAGCCATTCCTCACTGACTTCTTGCCTTGTAGAGAAGCCCAGACGCTCTCCCTGAGGCTTGCTGGCCTCCTTTGGGCTTTGGCTTGCTTCTCATCTGACCCCATCAACAGCTGTTTCTCACTATTAGAAATGGATACATTGAAGCAGGAGGTGCACCTAGCCTCCTCGGTCAGGTCGCTAACCTCTGTGCTGACATTATGAAACAGAGAATTGCTTGGTCTGAGGACAAGCTGGTGCATTGTGGGGTGCTTCACCCCTGTCCTCTCATCAGCAGGTCCCATTAGTGTTGATACACACCCCAGGCTGTGCTAGGACATGGCTGAGTATCTCCTAGGCCTAAACCTTCTCTAGTTTGAAGCCACTGCCTTAGACCCTAGTCTACAGTCTGCCCTCCCCACGCTTCTCGTCGGGTTCACTGTGCTGTTTGTCAGATTCTGGTTCTCACAGGTAGGAGGAGGCAACACAAAGTCTGGGAAACTGGGGCACTGTATCCCACAGTTGATTTTGATGCCACACCTGCCCCATAAACCCAACTGCCCCCAAGCTCCTCTGCACCAGGGCCCATGGTTCTCTTTCTCTTTCTCAGTTCTCTCTTCTCCCTATCTGCACCGTGGACTGAGGTAATTTGAAGAGCAAGGCTTTCTGTATCTGCCCCCTTTATAAAGGCCCCTGCTCTGGTCTATAGAGCAAACACTGATGGGATGAATCAGAAAACTGGTTCTATATGAGGAGGTAGTACCAGCACTGTGGCTGTGTTCATCCACTGGCTTTCTGTGATCAAACCTTCTCCTAACACCACGTCCGTGCCACTTGCACATTTGGGTTTGGTGATGGACAGCATGCTCTCTGTCCCTCTGATAGTCCACACCACAAAGACATCCAAGCAGCCCACCCAAAATGATGTTTTTATTTTATTAGCGTGTGCATCCCCCAATTCTGAGAGCTGAACCCTCAGACACCCAGTATCTTCCCAGGAAGATCTATAGTTCTGGCTCAGCATTTCCTCCATTGGGAATTCTAAGCATAGTGAGTGGAATTATAAAATCATGTTTCAAATGAGTGTGTCCTGTCACATGCATACAAAGTCTGCGTGTGGTATACCTTGACTAGCATGTTTCAGGGTTAACAAGTTCTCCAACTGAAACAAGCTAAGTGTCTCACCCTCTGCTCTGCTGGCTTTTTGAGACCTGCTGTGGCTTTGCCTTGTTCTGTACATCCACAGAGTGAGACAACACACTTTAGAGTCGCTTTGGAGCTTTGGGGCCATCTGAGGCAGGTGGCTTTGCAGTGCAGGTTATGGGGAAAGTAAATGGAGTGTAAACCACAGAAGAGAGAGTTATGGAGTGCCAGTGTCCCTAGACGCCCCGTGGAAGGGCACAGACTTCTTGGCTGCTGTATTGTATATCTTGAAATGCATACGCACCCTGAGCCTTTGGACCCCTTTCTTTGACAGCATCCTCTGTGTGGTTTTGGAGTGTCCTGTGCCCTGGCTTCTGTGCTTTCCAGTCTTCTAAGTTAGATGCAACAGTCAGTCAGTCCTGAGAGGCTGTCCTCACAGTATCCAAACCAGTACTAACCTGAGCTGCTCAGAAATGCAGAGGCTAGGGTTCCAAATCAGACCTGCTGAGGCAGAATATGCAAAATACCCAGGGCCTCGCGCCATAGACACATGGGAATGTAAGGACTTGTTAATTTCTCCTAAATACGTAAATAACACAAAAGCATGTGTTATATATAAGGGGATATAAGACAACCCTGTCAAGTATTGATTGCTCCCTGACAACTTTCCAGTGGATCGTGAGTCCACATTGTGCGTCACAATAGAAAGAAATTTTAAGTAAAATAGAAAAAAAAAAAACTAGATTAGAAAAATATCAGATTATGATATTGTTAAAATATTTGTTCCATTAAAATATGAACATATACACACAGAGATATATGTATGTACATACATATACATATATACATACATGCACACACTTATATACACATTTACATATATACACATATATAAATACATATGCATAGATACTCTTCAGTATTATGTCTCAGGTTAATGCTACAAAAATAAAATTACAGTTAAAAAAACAAAGATCATAAAACCTACTTTATAAAGACCCAGTACATTTCTAAGTTCACTGGCCTTGTGTTCTACCTGAGATAATAATACTGCATTCTCCAGTTTGGATTCTTCAGTGAGATCTCGAAATAGGAATTAAAAGTGTGAAAATCACTTCCATTGCAAAGCAGTAATGATAATAATTTTAATTTCTTCCTCAATTTTAGAAAACAATTCTCTATCAGAGAATATCCCAAATCCCAAAGATTATTTTAGAGTGACATCCATCTTCAATAGAGCACAACTGCAGGCTGCTAAGGGTGCACACCAGCTTGTGGCTACTTTGCCCTGGAGAAGTCTCCAGTTTGTAGGAGAGTCAGATGTCACCTAAGTTAATAACTTCAGACATAAAATATCACCAATGTGCAAGAAATCGTTTGAGACTTCTGTTGTTTATATTTGGTCACTGTGTTCATTTAGCATTGCAGATTCTGAATGGGAATATAATGCAGGAAAACTTAAAAGTTTTAGGAAGTGTGAAATCAAAGTGTGTTATTCACAATTCACAAATTTAAATGAGTGCATGAGTCCTTCAGATAGACTTTCCAAGCTGTTCGTTTGGGAGTTTGTGGCAGAGCCCTGTCCCAGGCAGAGAGAGCCAGATTCCAATGTGTATGTAAGGAAGGTGTCCAGTGGGTAAATCCTGGGCACTTGGCTGGGAAGGGTGCTAATGCCAGCCTCAGATACAGTTCCCAGGAAGTGCTGTCAATCTCAGAGACAGAGTCTTCCAGATACAATGTCTTCTTCAAGGGCATTGGCCCCAGGAGGAGAGAGAGGCCACCCCACTGCTCTAGCTTAGCCTTTCCGAGCAGGGACTGACCTGATCCTGACCTGGGAGCCTCTTGGAGAGTGTTCAAGCACTTCTTCAAAAAGACACGAAAGAGTTTGTCAAAGTGGCATTTTGTTAAATGTGGTTTAAAATATGCCTTTAAGGAACTGCGAATGCTTCTCTGTTCTCATGTAGCATTAACATGTGTATTCACGTGCTTTTACTCATTTTAAAGACACTTTCTTGAAGTAAATAATACATGATTTAAATTCATGACATTTGTAGAATTCTTTTCTTTCATGTCTTTTTCAAGACAGTCTCAGTATGTAGCCCTGGTTGGCCTAGAACTCACCATGCTGACCATCGGCTTTGAACAACTCTTCTGTCTTTGCCATAAAAGTTCTAGAATTACAGATATGAGCTACCATTCCTAGTTAAAATTTGGAAGATTATAACATATCTGCGTGTGTGTGTGTGTGTGTGTGCATGTGCATCTGTATGTGAACATATTTCATAAATCAACATACAAATGGAATTTGGAGATACATCTTACATTCCTTCTAATATTTTGATAGATTATTATAAAACATTAATTTGAATGACTTTAACGTGTAACTATTTGCGTTTATCATAGTTTCCTTGGCTTTCCTTTTCTAATTTGAAAAAAAGTCCTGACTTCCTGTTTTGGGATTTGTCTTTGATGTTTGATGGTTATGTTGGATAGAGTAGAAATGTTGATCTAAAGGCTAGGGAGAGCATGACCAGTTCGAGGTCTATGCTAAACAGAATATTAGGTTTTCAGAACAGTGGTTGTGGGGAAACATGTATTAGTATGGTGGTGTCTTTTGGGATTTATCTTAATTGGTGTTCTTTTAATTAAAAAGTGCAATGTATTGCAGCAAGTCGTTCTTTTCTCTGTAGTGTGTTGGACAGCCTTCAAAGGCTTCTTGGGCTTGTCAGAAGAGCAGTGTCATAACATGTGCTGATCTGATACAAGTCCATGCACTTCAGTCCACCTGTGAATGTTTGAACTTAGTCCTTTAGTGATGGTTCTAGTGTTGAAGGTGTAGACTTGCCCTGGTGCCTGTAGATAGATCCAAAGCTTTCCATATGCCTGATCTGTGGCATTCATCCAACCCATCAAAAATTACCCATTCCTTGCTGAGAGAATTATATTTTTCATTGTAGTGATTTTTTTGTGTGTTTGCTTTATTCCCTTTGTTCTTATGTAAGAAACCCAAACAAAAATAGTAGCCATTCAACTAAAATTCTAGTAGTTTACAAAGCCTAAAATGATAAATAACCCTGTTCTGGCACCCTGGGCTTTGATAGCTGTAGGGCTCATGTATTTCAGAAGTATAACACTAGATCTCTTGACTTATCTGTGCAGAGTACAGTGATTGATTAATAATGTGTACTACAGAGGAACAGCGCAGGTGATAGACCACTGCCTTCCATTTTCTTACCATGCTATACCTAAGAAAGACTAAAAATCCAAGATGCCAGACCCCTAAACTGTTGGTGGGATTCTTAGAATTTCTTTTGATTTCCTGAGACCAGTATAAGTGATCACGAATAATATTTAAAAAGTTGAAACACTAAAATAGCTAGAACTCTTTTGATAACACACTAGATTACATACATTAAAGAAGAATATTTTACTACATTTTAACATCCTCAAAATCTTTGGTTAGACTCTTCACTAAAAGAAAGTATGTCAATGTAAGAGGGTGAGACAGGGCTTCAGAGATAAGCCTCTGCAGCTTCCACCATACCAGCAAGGGGAGAGCTCACATTATAGGCAATGAGATGTGGATGGCATCTGATGTCTGCCTGAGTGTGATCTGCTTGGTGCACTGAAAAAACCAGGTCTTCTGTCAGTCAGTATATCAGTGTTGCTTGGACTCCACCTGTGAAAGGCCCTGTGTTCCCTTGTATTGCTACTCAACTGTCTGTCAAATCTGGAAACTCATAATTGTTTGTATTATAGCAAGTGACTGTCAGGTCCTCAGGAATTAAGAATGTGAAGAAAGAAAGCTTTTGTACAGTTGAGTTTTGGCGTCCTTTCCATTCAGTGATGAATCACCTTCTTCAGCAAGTCCAGGACTTGACTTTGCCAAGACTGGCAAAGAGAGTGGGAGGGGACAATTGACTTTGTGTTAAAGCCCCATGCAGAGCTGACATTCTCTTGAAGAGCCAGTCCTCTGTACCACAAGATGAAGTGTGGCCAGATGCATAGGAACACTAGCTTGCCCTGGGCATTTCAAGATAGTACCATTGAGACAGATGGTGCCTATGTTTTCTATGACCTTTTGAACATCTTGATTTGTTTCTTCAGGGGGAGTCACTGCATGATCAATAATGTACCAGGAAATCATGAACTCTGTGACAAAGTGGAATAGCAGTGTTCATCCCTACCAGTCCAAACAACCTAGAGAAAAAGGTTGCTTAACTTCTATCAATTTCAGTTTTGTTTTTTTTTGTTTTTTTGGTTTTTTTGGTTCTGTAGAAATGCTTTTCAACCAATGATGCAATTGTATTGATTGTTTTCACTTAGTATGTAAAGCAATGGTTCTTATTCTGGTGTTTTCATATACTCTTTGCTCTTGGGATAACCTCTTGCCCCCAGCCCCACCCCCAACCCCCCAGTACTCTCTTTATGGTCTCCTTCTTCTCCCCAAACACATCTCTGTATGCTTTCATGCCATGTGTTCTAGTAACTTCTCTTCTCCCACTTTCTTTAAGATACCTTCTAACCCCTTTTCTAACTTCATCACCCACACTCACATTCAAACACACGTTCACATACCCAAATACATTTAAATCTGCACAGGTTCTACACATGAGAGAAAACACGTGGTATTCGTCTTTCTGAGAGTCTGATTTATCTTGCTTAACCTAATGATTTTTAGTTCCATCTACTTTCTGTAGGGTTATTTTTAATAAAGGGCTCTAAAGATAGGAAAAGCTGAAAAATAAAAAGAATTAATCTCCTTAGCACTGTGCCTTTGGTCTGAAGATTTTGAGAGCACTGTTGACTTCTAGGTCATTTCTCTTGGCAAGTGTGTGTGTGTGTGTGTGTGTGTGTGTGTGTGTGTGTGCCTGTGAAGGAATATTGTAGGACAAGAAATAAGGAGAAACAGCTTTTGTCTTCATTAGGTTGTTTGTAGCTTTAAGTTTTGAGAAAAGTGAGTTCCATACATTGCCTCGTTGGATAGCTAGAGATAGGGAAGCTGATGGTGGGAAGTGTTGAGAGTCTGACAGCTGTTTGCATGAGTTGTATTCATTGATGAACCACAGGTTGGAGACCTGCCAAGTGCGCAAGCATTTTGTTTCAGTCTTTCTGTGAATTCTGTGAGGGTCACAATGAAGACAAAGGAAAATTCCTGTCAGAGGCCCGAAGGTTATAGAGAAGGGGAGAGAACCAAAATGCCCAGTACACAGGTCTTAGTGAGAGATCTTGAGGGACTCGAGCATTGAGTCCAAATCAAGAAGACCTGGAGAAGGCTCAGGCCATATATTGCAGTAGATACATGTTGAGGGTCTAAGTTCTAAGATACCACAAGTTATCTACTTAGTTTAAGCAGATAAACAGTGTAGTTATCTGGGTGCTTACTATTGTTTAAAATCCCATTCAAAGAATGATTTCCATATACAAGTTGCATGCAGTCACCTGAGGAGCTTATCAAATACACGTTGTTGAACCAGTACCAGTATATGTAATTCAGAAGGTCTAGTGTAACACTACATAACTCCAACAGGCTCTCAAGAGGTTCAATTGCAAATGATAGCTTTAGAAACTACTGCACTAGAAGTATGTGGTTGCTTAAACCTAGGCAGGTCATCATTTTACTTTGACCTGTTACATGCAGCCTTGGGTCCTACTTTTTCAGAGAGAGAGAAAAATCCAGAATGCAGAGCAAGGAAACCATGTAGTATTAGAGACCACCAAGGAATGAAGATAAGTCCTTGGAGATGGAGCAGCTACTTCTGACACTTGAGGCACTGTCAGATGAAGAATTCTAGCTAGGAGTGCCTACATTGGAGCACGTTCAGCCGGCTTTCAGTTGTCTGCTTTCCGTGTTGATTCTTAACTAACTCTTCTATGGTGCTTGCTCAGTAAAGCCAAGCCCTATTCCAAATACTTTGAATACGTCTATTCATTTACTCCTCACAACCATCTTAGAAAGCATCTTTAAAGAGGATGCATGACTTTCTCAAAGCCACACACCTAGTTTGTGATGGGGCTGGGATTTGAGTCTAGACAGGTAACTTTCTGGTTCCTAAGCTCCACACAACCCTGCCCCTCCAAGTAGCCCCTCCTCTCTGATAATTGACCATGAGCTCTGAGTTAGCATCTCTGAAGCTGCAGCCACTCAGTCTTCTCCCCTTTGTAGCAGAGGCAGTCCTGTTCTTGTAAACAGTTCTCATGTGTCTCAGAGCCGGTATGTATCTGGTGTCTGCTGTTGAGATGTTTGTGCTACATAGGAAAGACTGACAGCGCGTGAAGTTAGTGTGGGTCACCGGGATATAAGGTGTCAAAGTCTGTCTCTTGGGATGGGGTCTAAGAAATGTGCCAGGGCTTCAGCCTGTGGTTAGAAAAGCCCTGTATGCAGATAGTCATGAATCCCTCACACTTTGAGGGCAAGGCTAAACTAAAACAGTCCATAGTTTAAATATCCCCACTATGAAATTGTGGGGTACATAATTAGAAGAATCAGTCTTTAACTGATCCAGCTGTTTTCATTTGCTCACTGAGAGCTTCTGGCAAATTTGAAGAGTTAAAGCTTCTTGGGGTGAAGATGGGAATATGACTAAGTCTCCCCAAATATTTTCTATCCTTCATTCTTCCCATCTCTGCAGTGTGCCACTCCTCAACATTTCTTATTAAATGAGTAAGTAAAATATGCTTACTTTGATGTTAAGACCTAGCCTTTTGCATAAACACACACAACACAGGTGTGCTCCTTGTAACTGTCAGACCTAAAACACAGTGAATGAGGACATTTGAAAGTGATGGCATGGAAAGTCATGGGGCAGGTGATAGGATGCATTTAAAAGCAGCATTTATGG
The DNA here is from genome assembly GCA_019843815.1 of Montemys delectorum. Taxonomy (NCBI): domain Eukaryota; kingdom Metazoa; phylum Chordata; class Mammalia; order Rodentia; family Muridae; genus Montemys; species Montemys delectorum. Next base: position 33,649 of record JADRCD010217741.1, on the reverse strand, counting down.
GAAAGAAAATGAGATGATTAATGAAAGCTAAAAACAAACAAACAAACAAACAAACAAAAATGGCTGCCCTCACTATGTGCACTAGGAAAGACCAGCAAGCCTGGCTACACCTTAAGGATACTTTTAAGCATTTTAAGTGTTAGTAACTCTTTCTAAAAAGATAGTATGATGCTGATGTTTTATAGGTATTGTTGGCCATGTCCTTTGGACTAAATGAGTAATTCTGTGGGTGCTCATACATGCTCACAGAATGGTTAGCTTGGAACTGACTGGCAGTTGCCAAGGTGCTTTCTGGGTCTCTGGGAGACACTATCCACAAGGGCACTCTATGTCCAAGTCAAATACTCCCTTGAGCAATTTCTGATGAGAGTGAAAATTCCCCAGGCCATCATATTTCATTTAAACCTCACTTCATGGCACAGTAACATGATGGCTTATGTCTCAAAAACTCAGGTGTCAATGGGGTTGTGAAGAGAGTATTTTCAGAGAAAGGAGATGCTATGAAGACAAGCAACTGCTCCTTCTCTTACATTTAGTTCTGTCAAGGTTTAGATCATTCCCTCAGCCACCTGTGCCCTCACAAGCCAGTGCCCCTGGCTTCAGGAGTCAGGGCAAACCATTTCGTGTCAGCAGCAGCACCATACACACACTGGGACTGCCTGGTCCACTGCACAGGACAAGCGGGGAACTGGGTCTGTCACCCTTCCACAGTGACACAACCCATTCATGGTATGAGATCAAGGTGGACTTTGTCCTTGCTCTTGTTCAAGAGCATTGACTGCCAAGAGAGGTTGAGGCCTAGTGCCTGAGGTTCTGTGTGCTTCCCAGCCCCCCACCCTGGTTGCATCTTTCCATGACACTTCAAAAGCACCCCAAGGAAGCACTGCCCTGCCTGGCAGCATTTCTAAGGAGGAATCTTGGGATCTGAATTGCTCAGTAGCTCAATTCAAAGGGCGTCTCACCTGGCAGTGTTCTTGGGAAAAACCACCTGACTTGGTTCCATTATTTCAGAACTGTGACAGAGGGTTGAGATGTAGCTCAGAAGTAGAATATTTGCCTAATATGTGGGAGGTTCTTGGTATGATCCCAGCAAGGCGTAACAACAAATCAAACAAAGCAGAACCAGGGAAGGTGTTCGTCTGGTTTGTTAGGGTCATAAAGTGAGACTCCATTGAAAGGATATTGTACAATTTATGAGCCAATGTTTACACTCTTTGACTGTTTTTATAATCTTTTTCAAGTTATTCCTAGTAGTCAAAGAGATAAGTACTTATCATTAAATAATATTGACAATAAAGTGTTGAAAACGGAGTTCCACACCACAGTAACACTTGTGTGACACCCCATACAGTTTCTGCACTAGCTTGATTTAAAAATCAAGTAGTTGCAGTATGTTATATCACCCAGGCCATTACAGGAAGACAGACTAGAAAGAGATATGAAGACACTTAGTCAAATACTGTTGAACCCCTGGGAGCACAAACAGGGTGAGTCCTGCCCAAGGCCTTCATTGAAATATGCTGTGATTCCATGATTGAATCTCACCCATGTCCTCCGTGCTTGAGACCCTGCCTGGGGCCATTCTGATGCCAGGCTTTTAACTCCTCATTTTTACCCCTTATTATTACTGTGTTCACAAAGGCAATAATTGCACTTTGTAGAAATTTACTGGTTACCTTGCTAACCACCCTTGAAATACTCAGGAATTTCCTTCCAGGCTCCCTCTGCACCACACACACACACACACACACACACACACACACACAAACACACACTGGAAGGAAAGTAGTGTTAGGCTTCCTATCATTTTGTGGGGTGGTTGGTTTTACTTTGTCATTGTTTTGTTTTGTTTTTTAACCTAACACCTGATAACATTTAATTACATGTCATTAAACACTATTTTCCAAAGTTGTTTTTCCATTGTTGCGTGATAAGGGAAGCTGTATCAGAGGATCTTAAAGCCCCTTTATCAGCCATTTGAGATGGAACCGATTTTTTAACACTGTGGTGGTATCTGTTTGAATACAAAGTCTTACCAATCTCATGCTTCCCCGCCCCCCCAGTATATCATGCTTTTACAATTTTGGAAATTCTTGGAAGACCATAAGATCTTTCAAACCAAATGGGACTTCATTTTTACTAATTCAGACATTCTATAGTTAAAATAAATAAAACCATACCACTGTAGAGGATGAATCTACTCATTTGACTTGGTCAAAGATAGCTTAATCATTAACATAATTAGCTGCATTTTATTTTACTAGCCACCTGCAAGAACTGTTTAGAATAACCTACTATAGCCCGGCATAGAAACCCTCCCCTGACAGAGCACATTTTACAGTACTAATAAAACAATAACAGTAACACTAATAAAATACCAGACAATGTCCATAGGGACTCACCCAGCTGTTTGCCAAGTGCTAGTGCACATTGCACCTAGTCATTAAAACAATTTAGTGAGAGTTTGATCATCACTTCCTAGGGAAATCTGTGGATTCAGCGGGGTTTAGCAGTTTTCCTGAGGTGGTACAAAGATGGCCAAATGCATACCTGATCCCAGGTCTATCTCTTTTCAATATCTCCAAAGAGTTCCTGCTATATCTTTTTGCTCTTGATGATTTTAAGTTCTTGTCCGAATTTCTTAACTCTTGTGGGATCTTGGGAGCACCTGAGACTGTCTGGACCCTAGCCTGGAAGGTGCTGCACGTGACACACACATAGCTCTGAACCAGGCCTGACCTGGTCACTGTAGCAGTTTCCTTTGGGTCTGTCCAGTATTTCAGTCTTTAGAGTTTTCTGTTAAAACACACTTTGGAAGACAGAAACATGTGTCAACTTCACTTGTGAATTGTATTGGGGTAGAGAACAGGAACAAAAGTTCTTAACTCTTGTGGGATCTTGGGAGCACCTGAGACTCTGTCTGGACCCTAGCCTGGAAGGTACTGCACGTGACACACACATAGCTCTGAACCAGGCCTTATTGGAAGCAATGGTTACACACTTGTCATGCTTTGAACTTTACTAAGGCCACACAGTGTTAGGGAAAGCCACAAAAAAGATCCACACCTAACCCCTAATCGTAACTGTAGAAAAAACTCACCACTACCCAACATTTGATCTTCAAGACACTTCAGTTGCTACTTAGTGAAATCTGAAGCAAGGTCTCCCGTTCTCTTCCCTTAAATTAGGGTAGGATTAAGCAGCAACAACAATTTGTTAAACTTTTGTGTCCTGTATAGTACAAAGATAAGTTGGAATCCGGAGGTAAGACCATAAACAATGCTGCGGCTCCCATCACCAGTGCATACAAGGAAGGAGTTAGTTTCAGAACAGGTGTCTGGTGACCTCTAACCCTGGGGCTGCTTCCTGGCAAACCAGGAGTGTTCTATTCCCACTGAGATATACAGCAAGAAGAGAACCATCTATTGTAGAATGTTAGAAAAGCCAAACTCAGGTCCTAAGACTCATTTTAATCTTTCTGTTCTACTATTGCAAAAACTCAGTCCCCCAGGCCATCCTAAAATACCATGAAGAAAACGTGCTTAGCCTAAGGACACGATGGTGCAGGCCTGCAATCCCAGTCTTGGGAAGCTGAGGCAGGAAGAGATCACGAGTTTAAGGCTAGGCTAACCAAGACAGAAAGGCTTTCTCTTAAAGAAAAAAACAGCAAAGTGCAAAATAAAATCTGCCTGATGGCCCTAGAATAATATTTCTCTAAGGGAAATTAGAGGGCAGACACCAGGATGCCCTCGCCTCAGCACTTTGAAGTGGTTTCTTAGTCAAATGGCTGAAATGTATTTTCTTTACCAGAGTGTCCTGTGGAGGTGAGGGTGTAGAGTTGGTCCTAGCTCACACAAAGAATCACATTTCAACCACAAGCACGCACGTGGTGAGGACCAGGACACAAACAACCTATGCTGGTTTTATTCCTTTCAGAATGCTCTTGATCTGTAAAGTTTTTAAAGGCCAGAGGCCATCACACTGGATGCTCTGCCAAGGTTATCTTTCTTGGGTGTGCCTTTTGGTAAGGCCCCTTTGATAAGCACCTTTCCTCAGACTGAGAGGCTGTTCAGCAGCTCTCTGATGCATCCTCCAGTGTAGCTGGGTGTGCAGTGCAGGGATACTTGGCTCAAGTCATGCTGATATTTGAGATGTTTCAGGAGGAAACTGAAAAGAAGGGCTAAATTATCAGGTGCCGAAGAATTAACTAGGGCCACCCTGAGCAGCCTCAGAGGATTTTAACCTGGTAGCTCATCCCCTGGGAGTCAATGCAGAAGTCCTCCTACCCCTCACAGTCCCTACAGGCAATTGTCGGGAATGCAATCTCAAACTTCTGCGACAGGTCCTGAAACAGCACCAAATACTGCTCTTTGGAGAAAGAATACTTGAACAGGCCTACAGGGCTGTTCTACACTTCGGTGAACAAGGAAATAACTCCTAGTGACCTTGAGGGGTGCCATCAGCCTACAGAGAGACTTTCCTTTCCCTCTTTGTCCCTTTGTGTTCTTGTTCGAGGCAGGATCTTGCTCTGGAGTCCACACAGGCTGGCTTGGAATTCACTAAGTAGCCATGGCTAGTTTTGAGAGATAACAGTAGCCCTCCTGGCCCAGCGTCCTGGGTACATGGATTAGAGGCCTAAGCCACTACACCTGACTTATTTTTGCACTGTTCCTTGGAACCTTGGTGTCAGTGTGTAAGGTGAGGCAGGTTGGCCCCATTCATGTCCTGGGTACTTGTGAGAAATGAGGAACTAAGACATGCCCTGAACCTGCCTGGCCAGGATCTGCACTTAGCATTATGTTCAGGCAGTCGTTTGCATTTTCATTGTAGAATTCCTGCTCTAAAATAATGAAGCAACCGTGAATAACTGCTGTAGCCGTGATGCTCAGAAGCTTATGTGACTTTCCAATGTCCCTAGCCCTCAGGCAGGTGTCCCCACTGAGAAAACAGACCTTCTCTTTCCAAGAAACACAAGTCTAGAAAGTGCCACGGGCTCATTTCTGTTGAGATTTTGAGAAATTCCCCTGATAATTCCTTGCTTCCGTGGGTTATTTTACAGCTTGGGAATGTGCGCAGTCCTGTCATCATCAAAAGCATGACCTCAGAAGTCACCTGAGACACATAAGGTGTGATGCCTCCTGTGGCTTCTCTTCATGGTACTAGCATATGGCCTTCTAAGACTGCTTGAGAAGGCTAGCTTGTTAGTCAACTGTTGTTCTTAGAGAGAAGGTGCATTCTCTCATCCATAGTCCCTCTGAATTAGCAGCAAGCATTCTCACAGGTGCTAAGTGGGAGTGTCCTGCACCAGTTAGAAGTCAGTGGCAAAGAGATTTAGACTGACAGAAAAGGATGCTTGGGCACAGTGAGTGCCTGACTCCCTGTCTTAGCTGAACAAGACTGCTGCTTCCTAGCACATCCGTCCAGTGAGAAACCCAGCTTAGGAGAGCTATAGCCTCTTTTTTTTTTTTGAAGAGAAAATCTTTATGTGTAAAATCACAAGAATTTCCAATGTTGGCATAATGCAAGTTTTAAGGCTCAGTCCATCTTTGGCCTTCTTCATTCTTCCTTCCCTCCCCTTCCTACTGTCCTCCTCTGCCTTCCTGCTTTCCAGATAGTGTGAAGGCTAATGAAATTCAACTAGATTTGTTAGTCTGGGACTCACACAGAAATAAAGCCCTACAATTTGTGCTTGGTTTCTCCAGACGTTTCTAAAATAATGAATCTGAAGTAGGTGATGCTGGGATTTATCCCTTTGTTCTCCCTGGGGAAGATGCTGTAGTGACTCAGCTGAGCTGACCTCTGAGAGAGGGCTGTCAGTAAGCCAGGGGTTCACATGGGCCACTTTACAGCAGAAGGTGATAGACACTATGTCTGCAGAGCTGTCTTAACCCATGACACAGAGAAGAGCCTGTGTCCTATTTAGGACTTCCATTGTTGTGAAGAGATACCATGACCAAGGCAGCTCTTATAAAGGACAATATTTAATTGGGGCTGGCTTACAGGTTTAGAAGTTCAGTCCATTATCATTTGCGGAAGCATGGCAGCTTCCAGACAGGCATGACACAGGAGATGCTGAGTGTTCTACACCTTCATCTGAAGGCAAACAGGAAGAAGACCAGCTTCCAGGGGGCTAGAAGAAGAGTTTCAAAGCCCACCCCCCCATAAGTACACACTTCCTCCAAGAAGGCCACACCTCCTAATACTGCCACTCACTCTCTGGCCCATGAATATTCAGACCACCACAACCTGGGTTGCATTTGAAGGCAATTTTTTTCACAGTAACAACCCAAACAGATGGGTGAATAGATTCTTGGAGGCTTCATACACATGCTCAACATATTTTTTTTAAATACTTTTCTATGAGAACCTGCAGAGGTTTAACTTTATTTATCTCTAAAATATGTGAAAGACTTGTTTTCAGTGATGTGATGTATAATAATCCCTATGGTCCACTCTTCCCATGTTCTCAGCTCTTGGTACCACACTGTGCTCAGGCACACACTCTTCTCCTCACCCCAAGGAGAGGGACTACTGGAACTCATCCTTGCAAGTGTGGACTCTTTAAGTGAAGTCTTCCTAGCTATTAATAAAAGATCTCCTTGGAGGGAAACCAGAATTCCTTTAGGCTGTTAGCCTTCCTACAGTGGGTGGAGTTTGAAAGGGGAAGGTAGCCAAGGAAATCTAAGTAAAAGATTAACTTCAAGGGGAGGTGTTAAAATTCTTATCCAAGTAGACCTTCTGGTTCTGATCCTTTCCAAAGCATGGTGTTGATCCCAGTGTTCCGATCTGAGTTGAGAGTAATGACCCAACCATGTTAAACTGCACCACTGGCTCACAGCAACACTGAAACAAAGCGCTTGTTCAATCTACACATTTCACTGACACCAACAGGACAATGCCAGGCAGTTGACACTTGTGTAATATTAGAGCTCAAGATCAAGAGCTTGACAGAGAAGGGAATGTTGGAAAGGCACATTATCTGGAGTGGAAAGATAATGTTTTCTTTTTGCTAAGAAAATTGAATTGAGAACTCAAAGTCAACTTTGACTTCCCTCCTAGGATATGGGGTGACTAGTCTGGGGTCTAGTGCCTGGAAATCAGACATTTAGATTCTCCACATAACTTTCTAAACAGTGAATCCTGGTACTGTCTATATAGTCAGGCAAGTTGCTGTGATCCAGCTTAGTGAAGGGACAGGAGACGCTCTTGTTCAGTGCCCCAAGCCCTGCTCTCCCTCACTGTCCAAAGCCCTGCTCTTTTGCATAGTTCAGACAGAATTCCATCTGATGCCCAACAGCTGGAGGGAGAACTTTGGTCATCGTCTTTAAAGGCCATTCCAGGACTTGATGTTTTGTGTGGTGATGTGGAAAACTTCAGGAGCCATTTTGGTCTCTGGGCAAAGCTAATTCTCACCCTTTCTACCGCTGAGGTCTTGGATGTTGAGTCTTCCTGGATCTGTTTCCCCATTCCTAATGATGTTTTTCATTTCTAAGATGTGTAAACTTGGGCTCAGGATATCAAGTTTCTTTCACTAACTCAAGAGATAAGAAAGGAATTATGAAAAGAGAAAGAGATCACATAAATTTTTTATGACAATATTTCTCTTCAAACTCTTTTCCTCTGCTGATCAGTAAAACAGTTCCTCCTTAACTAGGCTACACTGCACCTATCCTTGTAAATGCCAAGCATAGGCCAAGCTTTAAAGCAAGTACCGATATTCCATTCCATTTGTAACACCGTAGTACAACCCACAAACTGTGCAGTTCACCTGCCTCGGGTGTGTACAGTTGAGTGATTATAGTGTATTTAGATGGCAGTCATTGCTATAAATTTAGGACACTTTTGTCACCCTCAAAGAAACCTCCTGATGGCCAGCCATCTCTTGTTCCCCAGCCACACTCCAGTCCTAGGCAACAGCCAATCCCCTTTCTGTCTCTGTGCTCTGTTCCAGACATCTCAGATATATGCAGTTATGCAACAAGTGGCCTTAGTGACTGTCTGTCTCTCTCTCTCCATCAAGCACATTATATTCAAGGTTATTTAGTGTTCCAGCTTGTGTTTGTGATTCAGTAATTTTATTAATAATATTCCATCATCTGTATTATATTTGTCCATTCATCAGCTAATGGTGTTTAGAGTGTTGCTTATAGAGAAATGCCCTCTTAGATCCTGACTCATTTCATTTCTGTTGCTGTGATAAAAATATCCCAACAAAAAGTTTAAAGAAGAAAGAGTTTATTTCAGGTTACAATTTCAGATTCCAGTCATCATTTTGGGAGACCCAGAGAGGCAGGAGTATGAAGCAACTCGTTATATTACATTCATAGTCGAGAGCACAATGAAATGAATGCATACATGTTTAATTGTTTGCTCGCCTGTCCTCAGCTCAGTTTCTCTACTCTTACACTGTTCAGAACCCGCCTCTGTCTAGGGAAGAGTGTTGCCTACAATGGTGCCAGATCTTCTTACATTAGAGAACTTACCCTCCTATCCCCAACACATACACACACATACATGCAAACATGTCCACAGGTTGACCAGTTACGAACAGTCCCTCATTGAGACTCCCTTCCCAGGTGACTCTAGGTTGACCAGCTGACCAGCACAGGCACTTTGCCTATTTTAAATTTTTGTTTGTATTTTTGTTATTGATCTCCTCATGTATTTGTGATGCATCTTTGGTCAGATGAATCATTTGCGATTTTCTCTCTTTTTATATTTCATCCTTGAAAGATTTTGATTCCCTTTTATTTTTTAAATAGGTAGATCTGTACAACTAGGGCTATCAATACGCAGAAGAAGAGGTCTCTCTTTCTTCCTAAGATAGCTGTGGTTCAACAGAACAATGTATAACTTATGGGTCAGCTGTTTGATAATAAGCACTTCAGCACCAATTAAAAAGTTATCCTCAAGTTATGAGGATATAAGTCAGACACATGTTTATGTGAAGCACATCAAATGTTTGTGGGGTACCACCATATGTAAATATTAATAAGAACAGTGGAGACATACATGGTCCTACTAATGAGAGTGACAGTCATGATACACAAAATATTTTAAAAATCTAGGTAGATGAGCTCATTAGCTTTAATTGTCAACTTGACAGAATCTGGACTCACGTGGGAAGGAAGTCTAGATCAGGTTGACTTGTGGGTATTTGGGGATGGCTGTTAGTGGTTCAGCCTTGTTTTAGGGCCTGGGTTATATAAGCACAGAGACCTCCAGCAGGGCACTAAGCATGCATACATTCCTTCCTTTCTGCTTTTCACTCTGGGTATGAAGTGAGTATGTGCTTCACACTCCAGCCTCTGTGACTTCCTCACAATGATGGACTGGACTGTGGCCTGGAACTGAGCCAAAGGCCATGACTCCCTTAAGTTGCTGTCAGGGTGTTTTGTCACAAGAGAAATGAAGCTAGGTCAGTATGTTAGGCAGCTTCCATAATTCTTTAGGGACATTTGATCACCTCCTTCTTTATGTTTCCAAATGCTGAATCTTTTATTTAGCAATATTTATTCACAGGTTGAAAGCCACACACACACACAGCCACACACACACAGCCACACACACCGCCACACACACAGCCACACACACAGCCACACACACATACACACACACACAGACACACACACACACACACACACACACACACACACACTGTTTCACCATGGACAATGTGCTGAGGGTTGGCTTATCAGATGTTCTTGAAAACATCAGCGAATGTTCTGAAGATATCTGCATGTCACTAGATGATAACTCAAGATTGGTTCTGATCATGTGGCCTATCATTGACTGTTGTGTGTATACAATCATGTTCTCTCTTTCTCTCTGTCTGTCTGTCTCTATATCTCTCTATGTCTCTGTCTGTCTCTGTCTCTCTGTCTCTCTGTCTTTTTCTTTCTCTCTGTCCATAGTCAATGATGCTGATATTTTCATTGGTCTCTTGAGGTAGTGTTAGAAGTCTTCAGAAGCACTACTGTTCCCTCACTGAACATCACCGATCACTGATCATTGCACTGCCAATAATCCGGACTCTGTGCTAGGAGCTGGAAGTTTGATGGTGGATGAAACAAATCTCCACAACAACAATAATAATAAATAGTAAAGTGAAAGTACAAATTAGCATGTCAATGTTTTAGTTGCCATAGAGGGAAAGGGTGAAAGGATGCTAGTCAGAATCTTGGAGAGCCAACTTCAGATTGGGCTGGGGGAAACAAAGTGTAGATAAGATGGCTTAGGTGGTGTCCACTACAGGGGATGAAGAACACTGCATCTAGGAACAAATGACATGCAAAGGCTCCGAGGCAGGAAAGAACTAGATAGACTTAAAGGGGAACAGCTAATGGGGAATGAATATACTATTGGAGGTGGAAATGTGGAGTACCTGAAATCTGAGGGGGAAGCAGGAGGAGTTAACACAGACGCTCATAGGCCACCTGAGGGACTTCGGATCCTGCTCGGAAAGTGGTTAAATGCTTCTGAAGATTGAGGATCTTGGTAGTGGAAATGCTATACTTACACCAGACCTTAAGAGGGTCAGATTGGCTATTTCATCAATATTCTGTGACTGTGAGGCAGACCCAGGGGCCTTCTCTTCTAAGAGAGACCGAAAAGCTGAGCTGACAGTGGACAACCAGTGGAATTGGGAAACAGTGGACTGGTTATGAGTGTGTGTTCAAAGGGGTAAGTTAAAATATTAACTCTCTTCTTCCCAGCTGTTTAGCCTTGGGCAAATTAGTTTCCCAAGGTCACTATGACATTAGTAGTAATCCAGTATAAATAAGATCCTCTTGTGGAATTAATATGGAAATGGGAGTTAATAGTGTTGTGCAAGCGTTCAAGGCACACCCTGAATGCCCTCATTAAGTAGAGCTGTTTATTTGCTATTTTTACCTCTTATGTGGAGAGGTACTGGGGATCCTCTGGATGGGGAAGAGTAAGGACTCAGTGATTGGGATTCCAGGACTAGGTATTTGGTGGTTCCAGTTCCAATGGTAGAGAAATGTGGAGAGAAGGGTTGGAGGAAGAGATTCAATTAGTATAAGCTCTCCGAGTGGACATGTCAGGTAACTGGGATCTGAAGGTCAGAGTCACATCACAGACGAGAGACAGAACAGACCAAAGCACAGTGGCTCCATTTGCCAAAGAGTCAGTATTTAGAGCACCCCACCCCCAGTCCAGATAATGAAACAATGTAAGAGCCTACCTTCCCCAGACGGGAGGCAGACACAGTTATATATTATTACCACACAGACCTTTTAACCCTTTTCTGCTTACTACTTGGATGGTCTACTACAAGTAGACTCAGTGTTGATGTTGGAGGCCCAGACCGGAGAGGAGGAAGCAAGGGCAGATCCCCTGTTGGTGCTTGAGGGCTGGCTGCAGTGTTGAGCCAGTTCCTGGGCAGAGGGGAGCTGAAAGACCTCTCTTTCTTTTTTTTTTTTTAATTTATATTAGATATTTTCTTTATTTACATGTAAAATTTTCCTTTCCCAGGTTCCCCTCCAAAATACAAACAAACAAAACCAACAAGAAAAAACCCCTTTTGCCTCGCCCCTCCCCATGCCTGCCACCCCACCTGCTGCCTCTGTAGTGTTTCTCTTCTGTTGCTGTGATACAAACATCCTGACAGAGAGCAATGGAAGAGGGGGAAGGGTTTATTCGACTTACAATTCCAGGTCACAGTTCATTATTTTGCAGAAAATAAGGCAGGAACTCAAGAACCTAGTCAGATCACCTCCACACCCAAGAGCAAATGGAAAAGAAATGTATCCCTGCTAACTGCCTGTACTCTTTCAGAGTCCAGAGTCCCTGCCTAGAGAAGAGTGCTGTCCACAGTGGGCTGAGTCTTTATTTCCATGTCAGTTACCAATCAAGACAATCCCCACAGAAACGCCCACAGACAAACCTAATCTAGATAATTTCTAAATTGAGACTCTATTCCTACCTGATTCTAGGTTGCAACAAGTTTACATTGACAACTAACCATCACAGTAGCAGACATTTCTTATAGGTAAAGAGCAGACATGATGCCTGTAAGCTGAGTAGGCCAGTGCCTGGAAGTTGATGCCTGGGAACTTTTTTCCAGCATGACTCTAGGCTCCCCCTGCCATTCCTATCTCAGCTGTAAGCATCCCCACCACACTCCCAACACCAAGCCTACCTCTACTGGGAGAGGACAATGGAAAGACAAGAAATGAGGTAAGAGATATAAGGACCAGGATGAGGGGAGTGAGGATATACTGGATACAAACTCTGAGGGAGTCCCAAACGAATAAGTAATCAAGACAAATATTTCAATGCATTCTTTAAGAAAAAATAATAAAACCAAAGGACAAAAGATCCATGACAATGGAATACTTATTTTTAATGAAGTCAGAATTTGTCTTAGCCAATCTACCCTGCCCTCCAGCTCTGTTACTTAATGGAACACTGAGATCTGGCCCCCAAGATACCCCATTTTTCTCACAGTCAATAGTTGTCACCAGCCTTACATGATTCAGGCATTTCTAGATGCTAAGGACTCCAGAATGTGACCTAACTCCAGGGGGTGCACTGGAACTTGGGGCTTGAGGGTTTGTTTGTTTGTTTGTTTGTTTGTTTGTTTGTTTTTTGAAACAGGCTTTCTCTGTTTAGCCCTGGCTGTCCTGGAACTCACTCTGTAGACCAGGCTGGCCTCGAACTCAGAAATCTGCCTATCTCTGCCTCCCAAGTGCTGGGATTAAAGGCGTGCACCACTACTGCCTGGCTGTGACTTGAGGTTTTAGTATACCCACTTAAAACAAAGTTCTCAGCTTCCCCAACCTCCATAAACTTAGACCCTGTGACCCCTGGAACTGTTGTACAAATACCAAATGAAGCTGGGCTTTAAAAGTCTGCTTTAGATTCAGGTGCTGGAGTCTGACACCCCTCACCAACTCTCAGAGAGGTTCATATGCTCTACTTTTCTCTTTAAAATGTCCCAACCCATGAATTGACAAGGGCTTGCATCATGCACACTGGATGATGCTCAGACAGAGATTCCCAGCATAGCCATTCAGAGTGGGAGGTGATTGCTTCTCATGAACCTGTAAGCTGCCGATGACACTCTCTGGTCAGGAGAGAGAAGATGAATGGAGCCCTCTGCATCCTCAGAGCCGCCTTAAGGTTTTCACTTAGAAACCTAAAGGTAGGTCAGGTGGCTCCTGGCTTTTGGCTCTTTTCCAAGAAAATTAAAGATTTTCCAGTAGAAACTACAGTGAAGTTTAAACACTGTCAGCAGGTGGATACTGTACACTCAAGTGGCAACTGTGTCTCCGTAGGTCAGATTTGTCCCTAGGTGCATGGAATACCATGTAATTTTTAATTATGCTATTTGGATATGTTTTAATTAAAGAAGAAAATTGCCCTAATCTTAGAGTATTTTGATGTGTTCATTTTCACCACTGGATAAGTGGCCTCTGGGAATGGAGTAACCTGATTTGGTTCTCAGCTGCCACCACTAGGCCTGACTGCTGTCAATGTCACTTTAAGATTGCAACATTGCTTTGGTGACCTTCATACCAGTCCACTGTAGAAACCTTAATCTCTCTCTGAGGGGACAGGGGTGGGGTGGGGAGGGGGGTGTGCCTGAAAAAGATTGGCCTCTTGTTGTTTGGCTTTGGGCTTTTTTTTTTTAACCCAGTTTTCAATTTACCTGCATGTAAGAACACCTGGTTTAATTTGTCCAAGAGGATAAAGTTCATTATTGCACAACTCAGAAACTTATTTTTGAGTTTTTAGAGAAAATGAGCAGAAGTGTCATCCAGTGTGCATGATGCAAGCCCTTGTCGATATATGGGTTGGGACATTTTAAAGAGAAAAGTAGAGCATTTTACACCTAACCTAGAATGTGTACCTAAACGTACAGAGGGGAGAGGGTATCATTGTTCACCAGGAATTATCCCCCAGACTCTGCCACTCATATGTGAAGGCAGGATAACGCCAGGACAAATAAGCTTTAAGGAGGTTTGCTGGTATACATGCAGGGTCTGTTGTAATCCAGGGCCTGTTACCTGGCCTTCAGTACTTCATCCTTACCTCCCTTGAATTAACACTAATACTTTCTAGCTTATGAATATGTATCTAGTCTCAGAGCTGTGCTTATATAGTGTATTTCTGAGTCGGTGCATACGTGTGCATGCATGTGTGTGGGTGTGTGCACATGTATAAATGTGTATATGAACCACAGACGCAGACATCAGGGGACTTCCTCAATCACTCCTCACCTTAGTTTTTGAGATGAGGGTTCTCACTGAAGCTGAAACTCAGCAATTTTTCTAGGAGAGCTATCTCACGAGCCTTAAGGATCCCTTAGTCTGTGCTTCCCCAGTTACTGTCCTGGAGGGGAGTGTGTGTGTGTGTGTGTGTGTGTGTGTGTGCGTGAGCACGCGCGTGCTGTTTAAAGAATTAAGCTAAATGGTCAAATGGGAAAATATTGAAATCAAATTATGACATTTTACTTGAAAGGATTTAGTTTCTTTTCCTTTATCATTATAATTCATTACTAAGATTAACATTTGTGCAGAAAAAATCTTGTCAGTATATTGCTTTGTTTGAGTTAAGTTTTCCCTACAGGCCAAGTGTTTAGCTAAAAGATAAACTCAATATTCTTTAGATTGGTTCCACTAATTTGAAATGGCTTTACACATCTTCCTAAAACCTTTTGCCAAGACATGGTGTCTATAGACAAATATCTGCATAGAAAAACTGATATTGACTCTGTTTTTGAGCAAGTTAAATACTTTACTGCAAGTTTGGGTTGTGGGACTAAACAATGGTCTATTACCAAGCAAGAAAAGTAAGTTAGGTTCTTTCTCAATGAGTTTAAGTGCAGCCCTGCAATCTGTCCTCAGGGGTGGCCACTTGGTCTCCAGCTTGGGACACTTGCTTGGTCCTAGAGCTTTGCTGTCAAAATTGGCATTTCTGACACATATCGGGTAGATCTTGCTGGGAATTTTTAATGTGATGTTCTGCATTTCTAAGAACACTGCCCTGGTTTCATAAATGGGTCATGCATATGGGAAGCCACTAAAGTGACAGAGCAGATTTAACAAGTGAAGATTCATTGCATGCTTTGGTTCTGTGCCTGCTGAAACAGTTTGCCTAGCAGTCATGGTGGCATCTACATGATCTCCAGTTCCATTTAGCTCTTTCTTTGCTTTGGGGACCGATTATACAGCCACCCTCCTGTACTTCTGTGACCTTCTTGTACTTCCTAGCACTCAAATCAAGAACTAACTCTGCCCTTGCCTCTGCTCTGACCACCTACTCTTTGCCTTTCTCCATCTGTTTTACTGCTGTCTTTGTGGTTATCCTCCATGCTTTCTCTCTGGTATCTGAGTTCACACCTCCCTCCCTACCTGTGTGGTCCCTCCTGTCACCCACCAGTGGTGCACCCTGTCCTTTGCTGTCCTATGCTGGTTTGCCTTCTTCTCTCTCTCCAAAGCCAGCTGTTGTCCTTTCTTCTCGGAAACAATTTTTCTGTATACCAAAACTTTCTGTCTCTTGACCATTTTAATGTACACTTTTGCAATTCAATCTGTGATTCTTGCAAATCTTGAAAGACCAAAGTGTCTATTTGCCTGTGTACTTTGTAAATTCCTGGTAGATACTCGAGGGTTGTGTCTCAGTTTGGGAAATGTTGTCTTGGGCCCAGCCCTGTCAGGTGAGAGGCAGACCAGCCATCTTAATGAAGAGCTGAACATTGAGGTTGTTCTCTTTCTTATAGAGAGCACCGTCTGTTATCTTTGTACTTTGCCTTTGCTCACTGTTAGCAACAAGCTGTAAAAAAAAATGCTCATATCATTGACCAAGGAGAGCATTCTGTTACTCCTGTTGTACATGGCATTCATGCCCACTGGCAGGAGATGCCATTGGTGTTATTACTATTATTACTGTTATTATTATTTTGGGTGCCGTTATTGTCTTTCTCAGTTAAGCAGACTCCACTTTTCAAATGGAAAAGGGTTTTTCCAAGATTTTTTTTCAGACCTGGGGACTGAACCTGGAGCCTTGAGCATGCCAGGTCTGCACTTTATCACTGAGCTCTATCCCCAGGTCTTTTAAATTTCCTTATTTGTTATAAGATCTCCTAAGTTACCTAGGTTAGCCTTAAACTTGCAGCACCATCCAGGTTGGCTTTAAACTGCCTATTCTTCTGCCTGATCCCTGGAATGCTAAGATGACTGATGTGTGAGCGCCACCACATATCTGGGGCTTGATCTTTGCCCTTATTATCCATATGTTTGCACATACTAGGTTATATTCTTCCCTTTAGTGATAAATCACAAGTGAAAATTGAGAGACCTTGAGAGACTCTTGGTACTCCTGTGTTTAAACAAGCTGATGGTGGGTATGAGGGAAGAGTCAGAGCTCTGAAAATGTTGACAAGCTCTGTAAAGCCCCTTCTGGGTGATGGTGGGAAATGCTTTCTTTCCTTGCAGTCTGTGGTCATTGACTTGGCTATAAGGAACAATGACTGTCTTTTTGCTGCTCAAGCTCCTGTGAGAGCCCAGGGTGCCTGCTCAGTAGCTTATCCTTCTTTCTACATATCTGCAGAGTACTGACCCCACATGTCCTAGGCACAGAGAGTATAACTTCTCTGTCTCTGTCTTTGTTTATGTCTCTGTCTCTGTCTCTCTCACACACACAGCAAGAGAGATTTTCAGAGATGCTATGATGAGACTCATGACTTTGTATGATAGCCTAAACAGATTAGTAAAGGGAAGTAGGAAGGGAAGTGGAGAAAAAGAAGGAAAAAAAGAGAAAGCAGAAAGAAATAGACAAATCAAACTTATCTTGACCCTGTGATGTGACTTCTTCTGCAGGGCTCGTTCCCAGGGATGGGGGCTCTTAGTCTTTTGATCTCAGTCCTGTGTGGTTACCATCATTGATTTCAGAGGAGAGGGTTACAATGTCATGAATCACATATAGACAAGGAAACCATAAAGTAGAAGTCCAAACAGTCCATGCCACATATTACATACCTGAGAGCTTGCTATCTACTGCCCACTGCACATTAGAATTAATATAATTAAGATACTAGTAAGTGTAGTCTCTTCATATCCAAACCCTCTTGTTCTTGCAGGAAGGAACACAGCACAAGACAGTTCTCTCTATGTCTACAGCAAATTCTAAATATACTTGCTAGACTTGTTGAGATTGCTCCAAGTTCAAGAGTTGACATTTTGATCCTGGTTATCATTATAATATGGTAGACTATGTAAATATGAACTAGTACTTTAAATGGGTCTGTGTGATTCCTTGTGGTAGTGTGTTATAATAGATAATATTTATTGAATGCTTCTGGTTGCTTTTCTAATTGAGTATTTAAGATTCTCATTCTTTAAAATTCTATTGTTCTGAGCTGAATAAGATACTGTGCTTACTAACTTTAAAATACATGTTACTGAAAAGCTTTCAGCTACCTTTATTTTAAAATTACTTTAATTCTTTTAAAAACACAAGCAATGTTTGCATAACCCTGCTGCCTGTTGTCCTGGAATGGAAAATTGCAGTGTACACTCGGCAAGGGCAACAACAGTTTGAACCATCTTCATCTGGGCTGGTATGGGGTGAAGTCAACCCTATTGAACATAGGAGTATTATCAACAGTGTATACACTCTTACTTAATTCAGCAAGGAGAATCCAAAGGTTCAGCTGGACCACTGTCCTACCCTGTCAGAAATCAGTACTGCAATCAAGGCCAGGAAGTGAAGGGAAGCACAGAGGGACCCAGCAGTGAAATGCTTTGCATGGCATATATGGTGGGTCACCATAAAGGTGGTTGTCCTACGTGAGTTTCAACACGCATTGCCCAGGCAACTCTGGTGGATAATATGACCTAGGAAACCTACCACAGTGTTATCTGGGTCAATCATCTCTCAGTAACAGTATTTGTTGTTCTACTTAGACCCAGAGTTCCCTGTCTTCCTTCCTAAAACACCCTGTTTGTCATAAGCACATGCATTCTCTGTCTAGTGGAGTGCTGCAGGGTTGTGGGGTGGAGGACAGGGAGATGTTTGTGTTATTACAACACGACTGGTCCTGGCAAGATAAAGAAAGTCATCAAGAAGAGAACTCCAGCTCAGTAAGCTGCAAGTGCGTTAGGAAGTGGTGGACCTCCATCTAGAGTGGAGACTCATCTTGTTTCCAGAGTCCAGCCCAGTCACTGCCTGGCACATGCTAGGCCAGGAAAGCCATAGACCTTTGCTGCTGTTAACAATATTGATATAAATAGATATGTGATGGTTTCTGTGGTCAACTGTATGCGGGAAATTCTGTATTAAGAAAAATAAACTAGACTCTTGACTATAAGATTACTGGATGCAGTGTTCAAGTGCACTGACTTTCCAAGGGTTTGACACAGGATATTTGTCCAATTTGAGAAGTCTTTAAAGCTACAGGACTTGGGTTGCTATAAGCCACTTGGGGAAGCTCTGGTAGAAAGAACCAATGCCTTTTAGTGGTAATGCAGTCACAGTCAGGAAGGCTGTGTGTGTAGGGGGTTGGGGGAAGCTCTAGGTTTACTGCCACCTCTATTCATTCCCATAGCAAATTGCCACTTAAGCTTAAAACAGCAAGTAGTTGTTAGCTGGAGATTGTGAAAGCAGAGCACCAGCACCAGCACCAGGCACTTCCTCCAGGGGCTGTGGGGAAGAATGGGTTTCCTTGGTGTTTCCAGCTTTTGGAAAGATTTGTGACCTCTAGCTCATGTTCTAGGATTCTTCCAACCGACTTCTCTGTCCAGCTCTGGCCTCTCCTTTCTCTTTCACTTATAAATTCCTGGGATGACCTCTGCTGACCTACATAACTCAAGATGGATCTCCACCTGGACACCTTGCCTGATTTGTGTCTTGTGGTCCTTTGCTATGGAGGGTCACTTATAAATTAAGGATAAGGAATATGAGTGTATCTAAAAATCACTTTCAGACACACCCACGCACATGCAAGAATTCAAAGGTTTAGATTTTGAAACCAGGCATACTGGCCCACACTTATAATCACAACTATTTAGAAGAGTAAGGTAGAAAGATTGATATCCCAATTTCACAATAGACTACAGCTGGAGATCAGGCCAACCTAAACACTTTAGGGAAATCCTTCCTCAAAATAATATTAAAAATGGGGTTGGCAAGATGACTGAGCAGGTAAAGGTACATGTCATCAAGTCCAACAACTGAATTTGATCACCAGGACCCGAATGGTGGAGGGAGAGGACAGGTCTGTTGGCTGCCACACTCTATACCATGATACATGTGCATGCTCTCACACATACAGAACAAATGAATAAATGTAATAAAGTTGAGAAGGTAATGATAATGCCAAAAATGAAGACAAATCCCTAAAGTAAAAATAACTTGAAAAACGAAGTTAGGGCTAGGGATATAGTTCAATGATAGAGCACTTGCCTGGTGTCTACCAAAGGCTGAAAACAGGCAAGTGAACAAATAAGGACAGGTATGTGGATTTGGTAGACAGACAGATGCTTCTCTGTTCTAATGGGAGCAGCTTCGAGCTTTTGTCCCAGCAGCATCTGGGCAGAAGCACATTGCCTGTCATGACTCCCTGTGGCCAGAGGTCCTTCCAGCCCTGGGCTGCAATTGCTTTAGTACACCCAGATTTTTAATGGTAGAAAGTAGACATGGGCAGAGTTCAGCAGGAAGTTATGAAAAGGTGAGGGCTGATAAGAAAGCAGCCACTCCCAGGTCTTCTGGGAGACTCCATTGAAAGACCAGGGTGGCTAGTGTCCCCAGACCCCGTGCGATCCTCTGAGCTTGTGCAGAGGATGTCATTTAGGCAAAGGTGTCCTTCTGTCCCAAAAGCCAGAAACAGTGTTCCTTGACAATAATCTTGGTTTTTTTCATTCTTTAGGAACCTATGTTCCTGAGTTCACCATTAAGCGCTAGAATTACATTGTCTGGTATTCAGAGAAAGCTGTTGTAACACTTTGGTCCTTCTGTGCACATATTGTCACATCACAGTCTCACTACTCTGCTCTAGTTAAGCCTTTGTTCCTTACACATGCTTAATCCATTCAGTGTTTATCAATGCATTAAATAGTCATCAAAACATACTTATTCAGTGACCTAATATACCATTGTATATGGGGACATAAACTGCTAGTTGATTGCATTTCCTTACAGAGTGATGCAGCTCGAACAGCCTGGTAGCCCAGATCTTGCCACCTTTGTAATGCTTCTCCTGAAGTTCCTGAAGCACGTAGTCAAAAGGCCTCAGCATTTCTCCTGCTCTCTGTAGATGTAACTGCACACTGCCTTACTCTCTGACTCTACTCATGTTCAGAAATATTCCTTTCTGAAGACATCCTGTATGCTTAGTGGAAACTTATAAATCTTTTATAACCTTCTGATTTTAGTTCTTTATTCATTCACCTATTCAAATGTTACTGTTTTGCTTATGAATCACCTTAGTGTATTGTATTGCTGCAACTTAATTTTCTAGTTTGAAATATTGCCCTTTTGGTTTTGAATATTGCCCTGTCTGCTATGCAACTGGAGCTCATGTTTATAATTATAATCAAGTCTATCATTATGACAGATTACACTATATTTTTAACTGGAAATATATTTTGTGATATGAACCTCCTTTTTTTATTTTTTTGTGGTTTTTTGTATTGGTTATTTTATTTATTTATATTTCAAATGTTATCCTGCTCCCAGTTTCCTCTTAACAACCCCCCTATGCCTTCCTCCCGATGTCCCTCTATGAGGGTGCTCCTTCTGCCTCCCACCCGACTCCTGTCTCAGCAGCCTAGTGATCCTCTATTGTGGGCCATCAAGCCTTCACTGATCCAAGGAGCTCCCCTCCCAGTGATGGTAGATAAGGCAGTCCTCTGCTACATATCCAGATGGAGCAATGGGTACCCTCTCTGTACACTGGTTGGTGGTTTAGTCCCTGGGTGCTTTGGGAGGTCTTGTTGGCTGATGTTGTTGTTCTTCCTATGAGGTTGCAAACCCCTTCAGCTCCTATAGTCCTTGCCCTAACTTTCCCATTGGGATCCCTACAATGCCAGTTCAATGGTTGGCTGTGTACATCCACATCTGTATTGGTCAGGAATTGGCTAAGCCTCTCAGGAGACAGCTGTATCAGACTCCTGTCAGCAAGCACTTCTTGGCATCGGCAATAGTATCTGGGTTTGGTGTCTGCATGTGGGATGAATCCCCAGTTGGGGCACTCTTGGGACGCCCTTTCCTTCAGTCTCTGCTCCACTTTTTGTTCATGTATTTCCTTTAGACAGGAGCAATTCTGGGTTAAAATTTTTGGAGATGGGAAGGTGTCCCCATCCCTCAACTGGGGTGCCATGCCTAAACTCTGGATATGGTCTTGACAGGTTTTCCATCCCCTTTGTGGGTACTTCAGCTAATGTCATCCCCATGGGGCCCTGGGAAGCTCAGGCTTTCTTGGTATCTGAGACTTTCTCTTTGCTACCCCCAGTTCCCCATCCCCCATTGCTACACATCTCTGTTCAATTTCCTGACCCTCTGTATATCTCCTCCATCTTCTCCTATACCTGATTCTTCCCTTTGTCCCATCCCCCTCTTCTCTTCCTCCAAAGTCCCTCCCACCTTCTACTTCCCTTGATTATTTTGTTCCCTCTTCTAAGTAGGACTGAAGCATCCACTCTTTGGCCTTCTTTCCTCTTGAGCTTCCATGAGTTGTATCATTGGTATTCCACGCTCTTTGCCTAATATACACTTATCAGTGAGTATATAACATGTGTGTTCTTGTTTTAGGATGAGATGTTCAATAGATACCTGTTAAATCTAGTTGATCCAAAGTTGATTTTATTTGATATTAGAATGGCCACCCCAGCTTTTTTCTTGGGACCATTTGCTTGGAAAATTGTTTCCCAGCCCTTTACTCTGAGGTAGTTTCTGTCTTTGACACTGAGGTGCATTTCCTATATACAGCAAAATACTGGGCCCTGTTTACATAACTAGTCTATTAGTCTATATCTTTTTATTGGCGGAATTGAGTCTGTTGATGTTACAAGATACAAAGGTTATACTGATTGTTGCTTCCCGTTTTTTTAGATTTTTTTTTTATGATTGTGTGGCTATCTTCTTTTGGGTTTGTTGAAAGATTACTTTCTTGCTTTTCCTAGGGTATAGTTTCCATCCTTGTGTTGGTGCTTCCTATCTATTATCCTTTGTAGGGCTGGGTTTATGAAAAGATGTAAATTTATGTAAATTTGTTTTTGTCATGGAATATCTTGGTTTCTTCATCTATGGTAATTGAGAGTTTTGCTGGGTATTGTAGCATGTGCTGGCATTTGTGTTCTCTTAGGGTCTGTATGACATCTGTCCAGGATCTTCTAGCTTTCATAGTCTCTGTGGGGAAGTCTGGTGTAATTCTGATAGGTCTGCCTTTATATGTTATTTGACCTTTTTTCTTTACTGTTTTTAATATTCTTTCTTTGTTTTGTGCACTTGGTGTTTTGATTATTATGTGACAGGAGGATTTTTTTCCTGGTACTATCTATTTGGAGTTCTGTAGGGATCTTGTATGTTTATGGGCATCTCTTTCTTTAGGTTAGGGGAGTTTTTTTCTATAATTTTGTTGAAGATATTTACTGGTCATTTAAGTCGAGAATCTTCACTCTCTTCTATACCTATTATCCTTAGGTTTAGTCTTCTCATTGTGTCCTGGATTTCCTGGATGTGTTGGGTTAGGAGCTTTTTGCATTTTGCATTTTCTTTGACTGTTGTGTCAATGTTTTCTAAGGTATCTTCTGCACCTGAGATTCTCTCTTCTATCTCTTGTATACTGTTTGTGATGTTTGTGTCTATGACTCCTGATCTTTTTCCTAGATTTTCTAGCTCCCAAGTTGTCTCACTTTGTGATTTCTTTATTGTTTCTATTTCTGTTTTTAGATCCTGGATGGTTTTGTTCAATTCCTTCACCTGTTTGGTTGTGTTTTCCTGTAATTCTTTAAGGGATATTTGTTTTTCCTTTTTAAAGGCTTCTACCTGTTTATTTGTGTTCTCCTGTATTTCTTTAAGTGAGTTGTTTATGTCCTTCTTAAAGTCCTCTGTCATTAGTGTGAGATGTGATTTTAAATCTGAGTCTTGCTTTTCTCGTGTGTTGGGGTATACAAGGCTTGCTGTGGTGGGTGTACTGGGTTCTGATGATGTCAAGTAGCCTTGGATTCTGTTGCTTATGTTCTTGACCTTGCCTCTTGCCATCTGGTTATCTCTGTTTTTAGCTGGTCTTGCTGTTTCTCTCTGTGGCTTGTCCTTCCTGCAAGCCTGTGTGTCAGTACTCCTGGGAGATCAGTTCTCTCTGGGAGGAATTTGGATATGGAGAGCTGTGGCAAAGGGTTAGCTCTAGGGTGTGGATTCTTTCCCAGGCTGCTCCTGTGTCCTGAGGGCTCCAGGCAGGTCCTTCAGAGCAGAAGTGGTTGTCTTACCTATATTTACGGTCCTATCAGCACTCTTGGGAGACCAGCTCTCTCCTGGTGTTATTTGGGTATAGAGTGCTGTGGCACAGGATCAGGTCCAGGTACAGATCATTAGAAGTGTTAAAAACCAACCAACTAACCAAACACTGTGTGTTTTATTATTGCATCAATTTCAATTTTCCTAATGATCTTTATCTTCGCTGTGAGCTTTTCAATGTGAAAAAG
This sequence comes from Montemys delectorum, assembly GCA_019843815.1. NCBI lineage: Eukaryota > Metazoa > Chordata > Mammalia > Rodentia > Muridae > Montemys > Montemys delectorum. The sequence continues at coordinate 9,980 of JADRCD010217741.1, read as the reverse complement.
ATGTTAATCACACAATGATTAGAAAATATTGTCTTTTTCTATGCCCTAAGATCCATGGGAATTATACTAAAGGGAATTTTTCTCCTAAATTAATTGTGTAAGGATGGTCTTTTAAACAGAAAATGCTTCAATTTTATACAAAATTCTCTGATTGGTTCTTGTGTTGACTTCTGCTGCCTCCTCTTCTTCCTCTTTCTCCTTTTCTCCTCTTCCTCCTCTTTTTCCCCCTCCTTCTCTTCTTCCTCTTCTTCAAACCAGGTAGTTTAATTGTTGTTTCTATTAGCACTTGCGTCAATTTTAGATACTTCATATTACTTTAAAGACTAATCTTTTGTTACCAGTTTAAAATACAGAGTAGAAAATAGAATTCTCTTAGATTTTTAAAGAGTTTTAAGTGTGTTGCCCTCTTTCTAGTTCTTGGATTTTAGTTTGTAGTTGTAGAGTGTGTAATTGTGAACTACTCAGGGAAGGAGTTTCTATTGTTTGTACATGTCACGATATGAATGTAGATGTTAGAGAACAACTTGACATCTTAGGGGCATTGGTTCTCTCCTCTCCACAGATTTCTCAAGACCCAACTCTGGTCACTCAGGTCATTAGGCTTGAAAGCACACCTGAACCATCTCAATGGCCCTGGAGCTGTTTTCTGCCCATCATTTCTGTAGCATAACCTCACTTTGATAGACATATTTCACGGGATTTTTATATTACTGTTACTAGCCAGTAATGGGTACTCAAAGATTACTATGTAGAGACCAATTGGTACCCATTTCTTTTTAAAACAGTGAACTTTCTGCAACCAACACTCATTTGTTCCCACCCCAGCTCTGCCACCAGCACCAATGGAACTGTCAACCAGTCATTTAAACAATTCTGATAGTGAGGATATGAGCTGAAGACAGAGCTCATCTAAATAGAGTAGCTGGCCATTGTCATGTCTGAGAATGTCATAACAGTTCTCTTGGGGTCATGTTATAGCCATGGTCATAAATGGACAATTTAGACAAATTGAACATGGAAGTATTTCATTCATAATGTTTGCATCAAAGGTCATTAAGAAAACTGTTCAGCCATTGGATGAACCTATCTAATGAAAAGACACTATAGACACTTAAATTTTAGAGGAAACTAGCCAACTGTAGGAGAGGGATTCATCTCCTCCTTTGAGGGAAACATTAATATTGGGTCAGATGTTTGGGAGGGATCTCTAATGAGGCAACCCTCTTTGTTTATCCTGTTAGTGGCATGTAATGACATGCTATCCCAGTGGTCACAGGCCTTGCTTTTCTCAATCATCACATAAAGTGAGATGTCAGACATAAGGATGAGTCACTCATCTGTTACATCACTGTGTTTCCATTCATCTTGGTCCACTTAATGATGCCCTTTGAAAGTGCATGTTTTGTAGAATACACTCTCTACAACTACAACATGTAACATTTCCTGTTCCTCCTTCAAGGATGAAGTTCAGATCATTCTGTATCAGACCACAGAGGGCTTCTCTAGATCCTTTCCCTGCAATTGTTCCTCAGAACATCTCAGCCATGTGACATCATAGAGGATTCCCCATTTGCTTATTTGTCTACACTCTGCTTTGGGTAGTGCCTGAGAACATCAAGACACAGTGTCCTCCCTGAGTATTTTATATTGTAAACTATTTTATATGAATTCAGAGTCAGAAGTTTGCCCCAACAACTAGAAGATCAAACTGCTCTACTCTGGAGAAGACTGCCTCCAACAGGCAGCCTTAAGTGGGAGCTGATCCTGGGTCCTTAGCTAGTTGCCAGTGTGGCAATAGGAACCTCAGGTTCATAGTTGTAAAGAGTTCCATATTGCCAGCTCAGAGAGAGCTCAGGTCTCAGATCTCAGATGAGTCTGTAGCCCAGCGAAACCTCAAGTTTGGCTTGATGAGACCTAAGTAAGGAAACAGTTTAGGCAACCTAAGCCACAGAAACTGTGAGATCACAGCTGTGGGAGTCTAAGCAGCTGAGATTAATGGGTGGGTATTGGCTGTGCAGAAGTAGACAGCCAGCAGTCACTTATTCATCTGTGTCCTCTTATTCCAGATGCTAATTTTCTTAATGTGATTCATGTTTCATGTGTCCCCATCTGGAGCTCAGTTCATCCTTGGCCATCTCAGACTTAGCACCCACTTCCACAAGGAAAGGGAGCGACTGTTTTATTCTTAAATAATTTTCAATATTCAAATTTACGTTTTCTTGGATTATATTTATTTATAATATGGCAATTTCTTTCATAGTCTTTTTTTTTTTTTTTTGGTTTTTTGAGACAGGGTTTCTCTGTATAGCCCTGGCTGTCCTGGAACTCACTCTTTAGACCAGGCTGACCTCGAACTCAGAAATCCACCTGCCTCTACCTCCCAAGTGCTGGGATTAAAGGCATGCGCCACCACCGCCCGGCCTCATAGTCTTTTTTATATCTTAATAAATGAGTAAAACTAAATGTTTTATATGTAGTTATTTTGAATTCTTGAAAATTTAGTCAGTGAAAACATAATTTTGAGTGAATAAATTAACTATACCATTTGGATTGGATCCTGACAATATTGTTGATGAAGCTGTGTGAGCATCTAATGACTCTGGGGAAGGTGATCTTACATGCTGCACTAGCATGTAAGCCTTGTGCATGCCTAGCCAAGGAAATAATGACCCAAAGACACCAGCACACATAGAGGCTATAAAGATTAACAATGCAGAAAGTTAGAGGTGTGGTTCAATAGAGTAGAAAGGGGTAAATAAATCGAGATCTCAGCTACATGAGAGGATTCCAGCTCTGGGATAGGTATGGAGGGCAGCTCCTGTAGTGGAGAGAAACTGATGGAAATGGGAGCTGTTTAGATAGTACCCAGACCCTTACCCTGGGCTCCTGCTCCTGCTGTGGCATCTGCCTGGATCTGCGAGCAGCTCTAGGCTGCAGACTGGCAGGTGCTGCCCTATCATGTCTCTGCTCCCTTGGCTATATGTGGGACCATCTGAGTGCATGCCACTTCAGAGCTCTCTAGTGACCAGCCTAGGATGTTCACCCCACACCACTGCTTTCCTTTACCTGGCCCCAGCCCACTTCCCTCACTCCCTCAGGAATTTGTCCAAGAGGCTGTCTTGCATAGGATTAGTCACTTAGGCTTCATTTCTGGAGGTCCCTGCTTGAGACAGCCTTTGCTTTTATTGGGGGAGTGTCTTATAACTAGTCCTTTTCTCTGGCAGCAGCTTCTCCTTTGCCTTCGGAAGTGGCCCAACTTGCCATTCCCTAATGCTTTATTCTGAGATCCTCCTGTCAGCATCACCTCAGAAGTTGAGAGTTTCTTCCTGTTTCATTCAAAGTCCTCTTCGGCAGTGTTGGAGAGATGCTTCTCTCCCTGGCCTAGCACCAGTGATCCCAAAGCACTTGTGGACTCAAATTGTTCAGGAACATGGGTTTACCCATGCACTTATACTTGCACAAACACATGCATGAGCAGCACATGGACACATGCTTGTACACATCTCTTCATCTCCTCTCTCATGGTGATGGAAAGACTGATGTCATGCCCCAGCTAGCAGTGTTCCTGGGACTCAGCAGAGGATCATGAAGCTCACTCAGCATTCACCTGCCTACTCCTAACAGCTTTTTTTCTACCTTATATGCCTGCTCCTTTGTTTCTCTATGCAGACTTCCTTCTCACAGATCACATGGCTGACTATCAACTGAGTAAGGAAGGTAGCGGTGGGAGAGGAAGTGTCAAAACAGGGTGCTGAGGTTAGGGCTGGTTCCTGGCTTGGGAGTCTAGATTGCTGAGCTTTGCTCCTGCCTCTGGAGTTTATCTGGGTAGTCCATGACCTTTAACCATATCATCTTGTCTGAATCAGTTTCTTCCCATAGGAACTGAGCACAGCCACGTGGGCCCCCACCCTGGGTTAAGCTCGTGAAGATGGGTAAGGCAGTCCATCTAAGGATGTCTAAGGAGTGGTGTCAGCCCCTGAGAAGCAGGAGACATTAGTGAGCTGAGGTATTCGGTATGACAGTGCCTGTGAGGAGCTTGCACAGTGGAAGCAGAGCTGAGGTGTGAATGCAAATGAAAGAGGATGTTGGTGTCATCAGAGGGGCATCAGCTTCTGGGAGGGTTCAGGGGGCTGCTGTGCTTCCTACCAGGAACATTGCTCTCTGGGTCCCAACACATGCTTCATTTTCTTGGTCGCACCATCTGCATTGGAGCTCGATGGCATCAGGAATCGTGATGAAATCCAGAGACATAATAAAGATCTCCATGACTTTTTATGCTCGGGAGGAAAGACCCTGGTCTATACACATGTAGGGAAATGTTGACTTTTTATGTCTAGCCCCCAGAGTAAAGCTACAAGCCACTCATCACTTCAGTCTTTCAGTCAATCACATAGATAACTAAATAAGAAACTTGTATGTGTGTTTATCTACATCTATGACTATATCTGCATATAGTTGGTACCTTCCATATGGCTACTGGAAAGAACTTGACCTTGGAGCTCTGCCTGTCTCTTAAGCTCTGGGCCAGAGCTTGTCTTGTTTATTGTTATACATTTGTAAGCTGTGCTGTTCTTTCCCATAGACTATAGAGGAACACACAAGTTCTCACATTCCCTCCCTCCCCAGCACTGGCCTTTCCTTTCTGGGACTTTGTAGTGAGAATTTTGATTCTTTAAACACATTTTAAAGAAACATATGGAATATGTTTTTGTTGTTGTTGTTGTTGTTGTTGTTGTTGTTGTTGTTGTTTTAGGTCCCAGTATGGGATATGAGGCTGCCTTAGATTGTCCACAGCAGCTATGACCTGCCTCATGCTCTAGTAGGGGTGTGATTTTGCCAGCTGCAGATAATTTCTGCAAGTGTATTTTTGGAATTCTGGGGATTCTTGAAAAGTACATAAATGTTAGAGCCCTGAGAGGGGCTGCAGAGGCTGCTGCTCCCCTCACACTGCCGACTACCAGCTGCCAGCTGCTGGCTGTTGGATGTTGGCTGCTGGCTGCTGGCTACTGGTTGCTTGTTGGAGATACTCTGATGGGAAAGATCAAACTTGCCCCAAGGAACTCAATGCTCCCAACTAATGGGAGATAGTCTAATGAGATTGCCACCCCCTTCCTCCTTTCTCCTTCTTTCTCTCCTACCTGGTGTTGGGAGGTTGGAAGGAATAAGGGTGGAGTAACATGGCAGTTTTGTATTTCTCTAGTCTTGGGTTACAACTAATTTCTACTTGTGTGAAAGGGAATGAATTATACCATGGCCTAATCAGTGACTTTTTTTTAACAGTTTGAAGAAGCTGGGAGCTGGAGGCTGGTGCCACTACACAATATGTGTACATAGCTCGGGACTTTTGTTTTGGTCTTGGCCACACGACTCTGTGTCCTGTCTCTTACTCTTTCAGTTCTTTGGGGACTGATTTTGTTTTAAGTGTATGATGGGTGTGGACATCTCTGGCTTCTAACTGCTGTCATCTTGGGAACACAAGAAAGTGTTGATTAGCCCCTTGGTTTCATGCAGTATTCCTTGCATAAGGTATGCCAAGCCTTTCAGGAGTCCTGTGGTCCAGTAAAGGAGAAAAGACATGTCTATGTCCACATAAGCACTCAGAGTCCTGGTTTGGGGTGCAATTCTTTGTTACCTATTTCTGGCCTTGGTTCATTGGGCCATATTGCTACCCTTGACCTAGCCAGTCCTCCACAGCCATCTTTCCCTGTTGGATTTCTGTGATATCATCCTGTATTGTTTCTCCCCATATACCTTTGCACGATGGTGCTTGCTTCCTTCTTTGTGCACTTTGATGTCAGTGGTTTGGTTCTTTCTGTTTCCAGGTTTCTCTTCACCTCCATCTTCTACTGTTTCTGGTTAAGCATCTGTAGTTTTGCCTGGCCTCTCGTCTCCCCTCTGCTTGGAGTGTTTTGCCCTATGTGTGTAATCAGCTGTTATAATTTGATTTTCTACTCTGATACAGCAGTATCCAAAGGCAACTGTGGATGGAAGGGTTTGTTAGGCTTGCTTGTTAGGCTAATCACTGTCCATCGGGAAGAGATATTGGGCAGGGACCTAGAGTCAGGGACCGAAGTAAAGGCTGTGGAAGAACACCAGCTACTGCCTTACGACCCACGAGTTGCTCAGCTGTCTTCTATATGCAGTCCATGACCACCTACCCAGGGTGGCATTTCCCACAGTAGGCTGGCTCTTTCCATTCGGTTTTTTTTTTTTTTTTTGCACTGTCACTTCCAGAACAGACCATTGCTGTGTCCCACAGAACTCTCTCTCTCTCTGCCTTCTAAACATTCCAATATGAACACACACACCCATGAGGCCAGTTGTCTCTTTAGTAACTAAACTCTATACCATAAATAATCCAGTGTCTAGTATGGAAGGCATAGCACTGATGCAGCCAGCATTTATCTCACCTATTGCTGTCATCTGTTCCCGCTGCATGCCACATACAGAGTCTTTCCTCTCTGGGGGGGGGGGCGGGCATCTCTCTGCCTTTGTGCACGGCATATGTCCCCTCAGCAACTTTTCCTCTATCCCTTCACAGCCATCTTGTATATATTTCCATGGTCAATGCCACACTTTGTCTGTGTGTCATCTGAATGCTGTCAGAGTCTAGTCATAACATTCCACCCCAGGATGAGGTAAATAAGTACAAATGTGTCCAACTTATAGAATGCTCTGTGGATGGTGAAGCTCCTTCACATGGTGATCTGCTCATAGAGATCTGCAGGTGGAGTTGTGTGGGGAGGCTGTGTTCTATGACACTCTGCTGTCGGTTCTGTTTTGGTAGTGTTTGATCCCCGTGTACCATTATCTCTACCTTTCGCAACAAGACATGTGTGTCAAGTGTCCTGCCATGTAGAAGGATAAGAGCTGGAAGAGACCTTGATGAGGATAGCCAGCCAGCCCTGTTGCATGATGGAGATGGCCAGCCAGCCCTGTTG